>NW_021024964.1:3005128-3059383 GCF_004153795.1 Camellia sinensis
GTGAGTGGTGTGTATGTCTTCCAATCCCCACTTCTTTTTTCCCTTTTACTTACCTGCTTTGATGGTTAGTATTAGGGCACGTTTAATTTAGCATACCTTATGCTTTGCATGCGTGCATTCATGCATTTGTATTACACGCATTAGGCTCGGTACATCACGCTAACTGTATTTGTATTTCAATTCCAAATTGAATACGTGCATCAAATTGATCGAATTTTCACATGCTATGATTAGACTAGCCGAGCCTACTCTAACTACATCCTGTATGTGTTGCATTAGACAATTGACATGAACTAGGACATGCATGTTTGCTAACTAGTTTGATTGTTTTGGCACGGAGTACGATGTAAGTATTTTCGCTTTAGCATCTCGCATGCGTGTGAATGTTGCCATGACAGTATGCTTGCCATGCGGCTAAACGCTTATGTGATAAACTGTTTGATTGCCCGTGGGTGGAGGTTGGATTGTTTGAGTTGGAAAAACTCGTTGAAATCCGTATTTTAGCCTACTTGCGAGTAGCAAATTCCAAAGCGCTTTTCAAAACAAACGGATATGCAATGCTTATTTCCAAATTAGACAATCTAGTCTATACTTGTTTGCTGCGCGCATAACATAGTAATTCTAGGCTAATAAATGGAATAAGAACACATAACGTCTTCAAAATCGGATATCATGGTTAGTAGAGGCCGGTCTTCGGACCGGGCGAGAGGGGGTGCTCATAGCTGACCTTCCCCAATCGTACCCTAGCTCCCGAGCCGAGACAACTCCGGTGATGACGGACATGTGGCCTTCGGCACCGAGTCAGGGTTTCCTAAATTTCCCCAATAAAAAATATTTAGGTGGCGACTCTATATCTGGCAAAGCAGTCCATGTTTGGCACTTCTTTTCAAAAAAATCTGTTTCTCAAAAATGATTTGCCGGATTTGGACTCTTTGGTTCAAGATTTAGAACCGTGACAACAATCGAGTCCAAACTGTAGCGGGGTCCCTCGCGGACTTGTTACAGTGACATTTTTTTGTGATGACTTTTTTAAGTTGTTGCTAAAACTTATAATTACTGACATTTTTTGTGACAAAAATTTCAAGCTGTCACTGAAAATTAACAATTACTGACTCTTTTTAATAATATATTATGAAAAATGCCATTAATTATCATAGGTCCTATTGGACAATAAATCCACATATTACAACCTATACGTAAGTCCCCCAAATTAATTTTACTGAAAAATCAAACTTATAAAAAAACGTAACGGTAAATTATATCGATAGTCCTTGTATTTTGGTCCCTACGTTATTTTGGTCCCTATAATTTCAATTAATTAGATTTTCATCATGAATTTATGATTGTGTCCCAATTTAGTCCAATGGAATACAATTGTTAGCATTTTTTAATAAAAAATAAGCACATAAGTGGCATGTGTCATGAATTTAAAGGAAAAATTATAAGTCTATTCAACTCAGTGAGTTAACCTCAATCAATTTGGTGATAATTATTTATTTATTTATTTTATCAAAAGTACTAATGGTATTATCAATTGGACTAAATTGACATAAAATCTAAAATTAAGGATCAAAATTGAGCCAATTAAAAAAATAGGGACCAAAATAACACTAGTGACAAAATGTTAAAACTACCGATGTAATTTGCCTAAAACATAATCTTATGGTTATCCAATCAAGATTATTAAAGATTTACTTAAAGCTTATGGGCAATATTATGAAATTTATTAATAAAATCAAGTTAGTCACATTGAGGAAAGACTTGCACACTATGTTTTCTAAAGGGGTAAAGTGGTTTTGTCTCAAATATGTGATGACCAAGTACGCAAACTGCCTCGTTCCTCTTTGATTTACGATTGGTTTTGCCTTTGTTAGGGTGTCAGGTTTAACTGGGAGTCTTGTTAACGGTTTGGGTTTGTTGTGCTTGGAAGCTTTTCTCAAGGTCCTTGTTATTTTATTTTTATTTTTATTTATTTTCGTGCCAAGTTTCTCATGTTTCGAAAGGTGCGGGGTTGATCCGGGGTGTCCTAAGTCGAGCTGGGATGATTTTCTGGCTAGGAGGATGAACTGCACGTGCAGGGGCCTGAGGCCGCATGTGCGGTGAAGAAGGGAGTTGCCGTGGCACATTCTGCTTTATATACAGGTGCGGAGGGAGGGGCAGAGGAGAAGTGCCGCACGTACGGGAGTGAGAGCCGCACGTGCAGAGGGGGTTGCCGTACGTGCGGGAATGGGTGCTGCACATGCAGGAGACGCTGAGTTCGAAAAGAATCCGCTTTTCTTCTCTTTGGGATGAGTGTATCTCACTTTTTGTATATATCTCTCTCTCTCTAAAAACCCTTTTCTCTTCCTTCTCTCTACATTTTCCAACACCAAATTAGATCAATGCCTTGATTTCTTTAAATCCATTAGAATTTTGCCCATAGCCCCTTCATCAAAGTTGGAGAACTTTTCAAGGGCTACGTTGTATGCAGTGGAGATCGAGTTTCGACACTGTCGATTTTGAGGCTTTCTCCTCTTTTCCCTCCAAGAACTTGATGTAGGGTTTTTTCTTAGAGTTATATATACTTTTTTGCAAGTTCATGTTGATTTTGGAATTTCCTTGGATGGCTTTTGAAAGTTTGGTTTTTGGCTCAAGAATGTTACTAGTTTTGAAAGTGGGTTCATCCCTTGTCCTTTTTTTTTTTTTTTTTTGTAACAAAAACAAGCCCAAGGCTTTTTAAATGATTCTCTTGAGAGGTTTGGAAACTACATTAATTGAAGAAAGATGTTTTTGGTGGGATTCTTTCAAAAGATGAGGGAGTGTCTAGTTTTAGTGAAAAACCTAGGAAATTGGGGGTTTTGAAGGATGTTGAGAATTTATGGATTTATTTTTTTTTTAATGTGATAAAAGAATGAATGATTGGAAATTTCTTATTGTTATATATAAAATGGCAATTTTTTTGAAACACGAGAAATAATGGATTTTGGAACTTATTGTTAAAATTGTAGATATAGTCATGAAATGACTAATTTGTTGAGAACACATGATATTGTTGCATTGGCATTTCAATTCATTTAGTTGTTGCGAATTTTGAATTGAGATTTAGAAAATTGTACATTGAGAAAGAAATGTTGTGAAATGAGATTTACTAAAATGTTTTGGGGTAAATATGTTGGTAAGTCCGGATAGGAGGTGTAGATGACATTCATCAAGTTGGCCTGAGTATCCAGGGTGAAAGACCGAAAACACTCGCGGAGGAGGTACCACGTGCCTTCCGGTTAACTACCGGTAAAGTAGAGTTTTGGTAGTGCTAGATATGCCTACTTGTAGACACCAACCTAGGGATTACCCGAGTCATATTTACCGCCCCTTGAACTTGATGTAAAATTATTGAATGGTTAAATTTTCAAGTTTTCATCGAGCATGATGGTTTTCAAAAAGATGATAACGTGACTTTCTTTAAAAAGCATGGCATGGCATGTGAATTTCAAATTTTGGGATTTGTATAAAATGTATATACTTTGTTAAGAATTTCCTACTGGGCTTTATGCTCACCCTATGAGATTTTGGTGTAGAAAAAGATGTGGTGATTCCGCCAAACTAAGTGCGCGGATATACGTGTTGAGAGCATAAGGCTTTATTTTTGTTGTGATTGTAATCTTTGCAAGCCAAGGGCTATACTTGTATGGGTTCGAGCAATCATTTTGAGTAACCGAGCTTAAGCCTTGGACTTTGTAGCCCCTTGAGGGTGTTTATTTCTTTTGACTAGATGTTTTACATGCTATAGATTCATGTACCGAAGTCATTGAATGTATATCTGCATGTGAACTATTTTGCAAACACCTTATGATCATGTATTCGAACGTTGGAGAATTACTTTTATTATCTAAAAGGGGGTAGTTGATGTATTTTACTTGTGTTTTTTTTTTTTTTGGGTGTTACAACTTGGTATTAGAGCTACCGGGGTTTGAATACTTGGGGCTTGTGGGAAGTGGTTGTGTTGCCACATTGGGTACATTTCGTATGATTTGGAGATGTTGTGTATTTTGTGACTATATGATAACATGTTTATATGACTAGATGGGTATGGGGTAAGACTTTTGGGATGTGGTTTGCACCTATTAAATTTCTTGAGGTCTTATTAGAAGGTTACTTGATTAATACTCGTTCCACTAAGAATTCTTGGTGTTTCGTGGGACGAATTTCGTCACAAAGGAATAATCCGTATATGCTTATGTGACTAAGTGCTTATGTGGAGTGAAACTAAATTGTTAATATGGTAGAGAAATATATAGAATTATTGTGGTCAAACATGTGAGGCAAGTTGTGAGCACATTTGAAACTATGTGCTAAATTGTTTACCTTGTTCCTTAATTAGGATGTCAGGAAAGGGTCAAGCCCATGGTGGTAGAGGCGGGAGGCGTGGTAGGCCTTGCCGAGGAGTGCATGAAGTATCGGTCCATGAGGTTCCGGTGCAAGAGGAAGGGTTCGGCCAAGATAATGCGGCCGAGCAAGCGGGCTAAGCTAATGTGGCTGAGCAAATGGGGCAAGCGGGGATTCCAGAACAAGTGGGTCAAACTGCAATGGGGGCCCTAGCCCGAGAAATGGCAGGGGCTTTGAGGGAGTCGATGAATTTGTTGAGGGCAGAGAACCAAGCCCGAGAGAATGCTGTGGAGGCAAGGGCGAGTTTCCTTACTAGAGAGTTTTTGCGGGCCAAACCCGATGAGTTCGATGGTGGCCCTGAGCCCAAGAAAGCGGATGAGTGGCTTGAGGAAACGGTGAAGACATTTGAGATGCTTCACATCGAAGATAGCGAGCTAAGGGTGACTCTAGCAAGTTACTTCTTCAAGGGGGACGCGGGCCAATGGTGGAAGTATGCCAATGGTAGAGTGGAGCAGCCTTTGTGGTTGCTTTCCAAGACAAGTACTTACCTCCCACAGCTAGGGAGAGATTGAGGCAAGAGTTTCAAGACCTCAAACAACTTAACCTATCTGTGGGCGAGTTTGAGGCGGCCTTCACTAGTTTATAAAAAATTTCAAAAAAAAAAAAAAAACATTATGAAAATTAAAGGAAAAATAACAATTAAGTGGTAAATTTAAAAAATAATTTCAGATATATGATAATGTTTATAAAATTACTTTTTAATGTTGCAAAGTTTATCATTAATATGTAAAGATCCTTTTAAAATTACATTCAAATGAAATTCTTCCAAAACTGAACTCATTGTTATAGCGACTCCGATTTTGACCCGACTCTTGTGGTGTTCCAGACTCGGGTTTAATACTTTCATGCTGTTGTTTACCTCTTTTCTCCCTTGTACCTCTTTCAAATTGGCTTTTGGGTTGTTGTAGCTGTGTGTTTGGAACAGGATGGTTGCTTGTTTTACCAAACCTTTGTTGCCTAAAATTTTGTTCCTCCGCTCGAGCGGCCATTCTTGTGCTCGAGCGGGCTTCATAAATTTTGCTCCTCCATTTGAGCGGCCTTTCTTGCGCTCAAACGAGCTTTGCAAACTCTCAATACCTTGCAAGTCTACAAAACTATTGTGAGAGTGTTTTCTACGCTTGAGCGTCATTTTCTACGCTCGAGCGGGTGGGCGCTCGAGCGGCCTTTCTTGCGCTTGAGCATTGGTTTGTTGTCTGCAAAACTTCTGGATGTGTGTTTTCTATGCTCGAGCAGAAAATTCTTGCACTCAAGCGGTGAGCATTCATTGTGTCTTGGCGCTCGAGCAGCCTTTCTTGCGCTCGAGCGTCAACTCTTCCACTTGAGCGGACTATGCGTATATCAGATCGCGAAAGTGACATTTTATATCACTTTTTCATCATTCTCTCTCTCCAAAACTTTCCAAAAACCTAGATCTTGACTCTCTCTCTCTCTCTCTCTCTCTCTCTCAAAATACTCTCTCTCTCTCTCTTTACATTTTGGCCTAGATACTTTGGGTTCTCTACCCCAGTGCCTTTGAGAAAAAGGTAGAGCGTCTTTAGATCTTTGTTTAGATCTGAACAAAATTGGATTTGAGCATCCTTGGAGTTCCACCTTTGCTTTGCTTGGTCGTCTAATTTGAGGTAGGGATTTTCTACACTTTCATATGGCTTTTAACTTAGTTATTTGTCATTGTGCAACAATGGTGGGATTTAGGAGTAGTTTGAACAAACCTAGGGTTTGGGTGTGAAATAAAAGAGGGGTTTCTATATGAGTGTGAAATAGATGATTTGGGGTTTGAATATGAGGTTGTATCGTGTCAAAATTGTTGATTTTGGTACTTAGGATGATATTTGGAAAAAGGGGAGAGTTTGCCCAAAAATGCATCAAATGTTTATTTTGAATAAATAAATGAACTTGATATTGCAAATAGGAAATTGGATGATTATTGAAATAGATGTTGGAGTTGAATACGTATTATCTCTCATCTATGGAAATTTTAAATAAATTATCTGTCTTGAGATTGAATATCTGTTTAGAAATAACTGTATTGGGCTATCGGTGGAGGATAGCTACGATTGTTGTATAAATTGAACTAATCTCTTGTTGGTTGTCATTGAATATGACTATGTTTAAATACATTGTATATGTATGATGTTTGGGAGGAGAAAGGGGATGTACTTTATTTTGTGGGAGGAGATAGGAGATAGACTCTATTGAAATTAAGTTGGCCGGAGTGTCCCGGGTGAAAGTCCCGAAATCTTGTGTATACATGGGTGCCGATCCCGCGGACGAAAGATAACAAATTAGGTTGTTGAAAGATAACGAATTTGACTTGTAAATTGAGAAGAATAAATGAATTGGATATGAATCGAGGGAAACAGGGATTAAGATATGAATTTGGTACTTCATGATGTTACGAATATGAGATTGTTTTATCTTCAGCATCGTATATGCACATCGTATTTATAGCTTCGTTAAATATCATATACTATGTTAGATTATTCCAACTAGGTTTTGGCTCACCCTATTTGGGGAAAATATTTTCAGGTGCCGGTGATATGCCTCCGCCAAGGCAATAGCGTGGAGAGACTTTTGGGAAACGAGGGCTTCATTATTTTGTTTTGTTATCTATATAGTCAAGGCCATTAATTGTGATGAGTTGAGCTCACTTTTGTGTAACCAAGCAAAAACTTGGAAAGGTGTAAGCCTATAGGGCATTTATTTTTGCTAAAGGAGTTGGCCAGGCCATTGTGGTTGAACCGGTTGGTCAACAGGCCATGGGCACCTTAGCCCGCGAAATGGACGGAGCATTGTTGGAATCTATGGACATTCTCAGGGCTGAGAATCAAGTCTAGGCCCAAGTAGTTGAAGCAGGACCATCTTTCTTGAAGAGAGAGTTTTTTCAGTCGAATCTGGATGAATCTTTAAGTGATCCCAAGGAGCAACTGAAGACGGATGAGTGGCTAGAGCAAATGTTGAAGACATTTGAGATACTTGGCATCAAAGACGGGGGTCTGAGAGTGACCTTGGCGTCCTTCCAGCTGAAGGGAGATGTGGGTCAATGATGGAAGTATGCGCGAGGACGCATTGGAGGGACTTGGGAGGCTTTCGTTGATGCTTTCTAGGATAGGTTTCTATCTCCCAAGGTTAGGGAAAAGTTGAGAGACTAGTTCTCTAAGTTGGTGCAGTTGAACACACCAGTGGTTGAGTTTGAGGCCACCTTTACTAACTTCTCTGGGTTTGCACCAGAGTTAGTGGCGACTGAAAAGCGCCGTTGCTTGGAGTTCGAGATGCGGTTGAGGACCCGACTCATGTTTCGAGTAGCCGGGTCCATGATTAAAGATTATGGGCACCTTGTGGAGGCGGCAACCCATCTTGAGACTATTATGCATGTAGAAGATGAGAGAATAAGGGGCTCTAGGAAGAGTCAAGACAGTCAAGGGGACAGTACGAGGTAGAGGGGTTCTAACCCTCAGTCGTCCTAGGGAGTTCAGTCGAGGTCCACTTTTCCAGTACTGAGTTTGGGTTCTAGAGAGGGTGGTCAGGGAGACATCACTTGTTTCAAATGTGGTCAGTTGGGCCACAAGTCTCTAGCTAGCCCACAGAGAAGAGGAGGGCAATGAGCACCATCGTCTTCGGCTCGTTCCCATGGCCAGAGTCAGGGAAGAGGGCAACTAATAACCCGACCTTTCTATATGTTCTACAACTTTAATTATATGTGTGACTATATGCATGATGTGAAACTACATGTGAATTTGTGTTTAATTGTGTGGATTATATGCTCATGACATTATATTCGTCGGTTATTAGAAAAATCTGTTGAAATTGAGGCATTTGGACTAGAAATTGGAAGCCTTAGAGGCGCGATAACCTGAAATTGACTTGATAGTTTTTATCAACATGATTTTTAGGACATAATCACATTATATTCGTCGGTTATTAGAAAAATCTGTTGAAATTGAGGCATTTGGACTTGAAATTGGAAGCCTTAGAGGCGCAATAACCTGAAATTGACTTGATAGTTTTTATCAACATGATTTTTAGGACATAATATGAATTTTTGTAAAAATTTGATTCGTAACGAATTAAATTGATTTATTTGGGCTCAAATCTTGACTAGGCTTATTTAGACTCATAACTTAACAACTTGATTAAATATAAGGAGGCGTCGGTATGAGCCTAGAAGACTTAGCTTCTTCAACACTAAAATATCTCCCAGAGAAAGAAGAAAGGAGAAGAGAAAAGAGAGAAAGAAAGGGAGAATCAACAAAGAGCTTGAAGGATTTGAGAAAGTTCAAAGATTGAAGTTCAAGATGAGTGTAAATCAACTCAAATACTCTAAAACTCCGCTCAATTGATTGTCATCAAGCATCTAAATGAAGCTTTTCACTCATATAATGTTTTGACATAAAGACCTTGTTTGAGGGAATGTCCATGGGAATCATCAAGATTCATTGTATTTATTTAACTTGAGAGTTGATTCTTGTATTTTGGGTTGTTTTCAGTTAGCTTGAGAGAATTTACCTTCTAATCCTCAAGTTTTGTATGTTTTGACATACATAGGTTGGTATCTCTTTTGGTCAACTATGAAAAGATGAAAGGATGAAAGGAAAATGTGATCATTAAGTTGTATAGATTTCCTTAAAATGGATTATGGTCTATTTATGTATGAATTTATGTTTATTATGTTCACATAGTATGATATTAAGGAGAAATTGCATATATTTTCTCTTAGAAATGCCCTTGGAAAGTTTGATCCTTGATGGTATTCGGACGGCTCAAAACAAAGCCAGAACCGCACGTGCGAGGCCTATGGCCGCACGTGCGGGATGCACAGCTAAACGTGCGGAAAATAGGGTAGACAGGCTGGAACATTCTCTAATAAAAGCACGTGCGGGCTGCACGTGCAGCGCATCTTCCTGCGCATGCGGAGGGGAACTCCTGCACTTGCGGCCAAAGGGAGGAAATTCTGTCAGCTTTTCTTCCCCGGTTTGACCCTCTGAAACTGTTAATGTGTATATTTGATCCCTCTAAAATGCTTATGACTGAATGAGAATTTAACGAATCGGACATATGAAAAGATTAAAGAAAAGTGAATAACTTATAAGTTGCGTGTGTGTGCCTTGTGTAGGTCGCGTGCCAGAAGGAACTGTTGTTCATCCACATCACTGTGAGTAGTAGTAATGTAACGATATGTTTCATTTATGTATTATGATTATGAATCTTATAACGTTACTTGTGAATGGTGCATATTATATTTATTGTGTTTTAATTAGAGTAACAAAAATGATTGAATGATGATATATATACACAATGGACCCGAGGTCGTTTGGCTTTGATTGTGAACAATGGGCTAGAGGCCGTTATGACATGGATTACTTATGATTCACGGCCAGAGGCTGAGGGCGATGGAGACATGTCGATGTTCCATTGACCCTATACTGTTTCAAATAGCTGTTGATGTATTGGGCCCAAGGCTGTTTCGCTATTATATTAGGCCTAAGGCCGTTCTGTCTTATGTGGGCCCGAGGTCATTCAGAAATGAAAATATAAGTAAGACCGACTTATGACTTACGATCATACACCACAAAATTTATGCTCATACACAAACCTTTTTACATTGCTATTATTCATTAAGCCTTGCTCACTCCATATTTTTGTATGTTATGTAGGCGATTAGTCCGGAGGATAACCCTAGGTCAGCTCTAGGAGCCTTTTTGCTGGACCTGTTTTGTCGAGTTATCCGAAGTGGCTCTTTTGTTTTATTTTGGGGAATTCCATGTGGTGGTATATTTTGTTAAATCTTGTATGACTTGTCTTGGTTACATTACCAAAATTTAACTTTCGGGTTGCTACCCTTTGTATAGACATACATGTGTGGGCTTAATGGGATATGAACAGTATATGCAAATCTTATATATATGTATGTATATATGTATGAAATGTTGTATTAAGATCCTGGCATTTAGACACAACTCAATGGATGTTTTATTTTGATGTTATAATTGCTTCCATTTAGGCCCCAATGTTGAGTAAAACATAAGGACATTTAATTATTTGAGGCCTAGGTACAGGCTAGTCGTGTTCAAACTTTTAAGGGTAGGTTTGGGTCGTGACAATTAGTATCAAAGCACGAGTTACTATCTCACGCACGGGTCCATTGAGCTTCAGAGAGTCTAGAAAAGACTTAGGTTACATGCATATTACTTTTTTATGCATACAAAATGATATATAGCAATGAGATTTGTATATGAAACGATTAATGACATGTGTTATGAAATGGATGTCGCCAATGTATCTTGTGTATTTTTTGTGTGTATTATAATTTATTGATGTGTAGATCATGGTGAAGACGAGGATGGATGATTCAGAGAATGCGTCCTCTGCACAGTTGGATACGATGGAAAGGATGACTATGGAGATGGCAGAAGCTTTGAGGCAACAACAGCAACAGCAACAACAACCACCACCGCCACCAGTACCTATACCTCCGCCAGTGGTACAAGATCATCAAGCTGAGAATCAGACAATTACACTCACGAAAGAATTCAAGAAGATGAAGTCGTCCTTGTTCAAAGGGGAAATTGACCCAATGAAGGCAGAAGCATGGGTGTTAGGCATAGAAAAGTTATTTGAGGTCTTTCCATGCTCTGAAGCCCAAAAAGTGCAACTTGCTACCTTCACTCTTGAAGACGAGACACGTTGGTGGTGTACGCTTACGAGGATTGAACACCAAGGGTTAACATGGGCTCGATTTTTGGAGCTGTTTTATGATAAGTATTTTCCATGAAGTATGCGAGATAAGAAAGTGATCGAGTTTGAGACCTTGAGACAAGGGAATAGGATTATTGTAGAGTATGAGGCTCAATTTGCAGAATTGGCCCGTTTCGCACCACATATGGTGGATACGGACTACATGAAGGAAAGAAAATTTGAAGGAGGATTACGACATGCCATTCTCGACTGGATCAACGTGTTAAAAGTACCTACATATGTCGATGTCTTGGAAAGGGCAGTAATAGATGAGGGTAATATTGCCGCTCAAAATCGGGTATCAAAGTGGAAAGGAAAATGGCATAATACCCAAGCCCCAAGGGGTTCAGTGGCACCACTGAGCAAGAAATCGAGTTTGGGAACTTATAGTACTTCCGCCTCTACCTGTGACTCTGCACCAATTTGTTTGGATTGTGGAAAAAAACATCGCGGGACTTGTTGTAGGGTGACTGGGGCATGCTTCAAGTGCGGGAAGACGGGTCATTTGGTGAAAGACTGCCCCCAAAAGCACCGATAAAATGGGAATAGAGCTACTGCCAGTTTAGATGGCTCAACTCCAGCTCTAACCGCAAAGATAGCTCCAAAATCCACCAATAACAAAGACACAGCTAGACAGAGGCGAGTGTTTGCCCTTATTCCGGGTGATGTGTAGAATGCGGAGGCCGTGGTGTCAGGTATATTCTTTATTAATGGTCACTTCGCTCACGTCTTATTTGATTCGAGTTATACCCACTCGTTTGTGTCCAAAACTTTTGCTAGTCAGTTAAATAGACCTTTGGAACCGTTGTATTATATGTTTTGTGTGTCTTCACTATCAGGGGGCTCCATGCTATGTTCTTATATTTATCATGCATGTGAGATTTTGATTGGGGATATTCAGTTATATGCTGATTTACTCCCTCTTGACATGGCTTATTTCGATATAATTTTGGGGATGGATTGGCTAAGTAAATACCATGCCACTATTGACTGTTCGTCTAAGCATGTTATTTTTTGAGCCCCGAAACAACCTGAATTTACTTTTACGGGACATGGGGTGACCCCTCCACCTTATTTGATTTCAACAATGAAAGCGTATAAATTGATACAAAAGGGATGTCGAGGACATTTGTGAAGCATTTTGAATGGACAACCAGCGGATGTGAGCGTTGATACAATTTCAATTATTCGTGAATTTCTGAATGTTTTTCCGGAGGAGTTACCGGGAGAGTTAGTGGATCGTGAAATTAAATTTACAATTGATGTAGTGCCGGGAACTTAACCTATTTCGAAAACTCTATATATAATGTTGCCGGCTGAGATGAAAGAGTTGAAGATTCAGTTGCAAGATCTACTTGATAAAGGGTTTATTCACCCGAGTACCTCTCCTTGGGGCGCACCGGTTCTGTTTGTAAAGAAAAAAGACGGGACCCTTCGATTATGTGTGGACTACTGGGAGCTTAATAAAGTAACCATAAAGAATAAGTATCCTTTGCCTAGGATCAATGATTTGTTTGATCAACTACAGGATGCATAAGTCTTCTCCAAAATAGATTTACGATCCAGGTATCACCAGTTGAAAGTTAAAGCTGAAGATATTGAGAAAACTGCTTTTCGAACCCGATATGGGCATTATGAATTTTTGGTTATGCCGTTTAGGGTTACCAATGCACCGGCAGCCTTCATGGATTTAATGAATCGTGTTTTTAAGCCCTACTTAGATGAATTTGTAGTTGTGTTCATTGATGACATCCTCATTTACTTGAAGAACACAGAAACTCATGAGAACCATCTACGCTTGATTCTCCAGACACTTCGAGATAAGAAACTTTATGCAAAATTGAAGAAATGTGAATTTTGGTTACACGAAGTGGTGTTCTTAGGACACGTCATAAATCGAGAAGGTGTTTCAGTTGACCGACACAAGATCAAGGCTATTGTAAATTGGCCAACTTCTACTAATGTGACAGAGCTGCGTAGCTTCTTAGGATTAGCCGGGTACTACCAGCAATTTGTCAGAGACTTTTCTAAAATTGTCGGGCCGCTTACCTAATTGACCCAAAAGGGTGTTTCATTTGAGTGGTCAGAACAGAGAGAGTTTGCCTTTTAGGAGTTGAAGACAAGGTTAACTATAACACTAGTTCTTGCCCTGCCATCCAGTACTAAGGGATTTGTAATTTATAGTGACGCTTCGTATAAAGGATTGGGTTGTGTATTTATGCAGAATGGAAGGGTTATCGCATATGCATCTCGTTAACTCAAGCCATATGAAAAGAATTACCCTACACATGACTTGGAGCTAGCTGCAGTAGTTTTTGCTTTGAAGATATGGTAACATTACTTGTTTGGTACTACGTGCGAGGTCTATACTGACCATAAAAGCCTCAAGTACTTTTTCACTCAAAACGAATTGAATATGTGACAAAGACGGTGGTTAGAGCTTATCAAAGATTATGACCTGCAAGTCTATTACCACCCCGGTAAAGCTAATACCATTGCAGATGCTCCTAGCCTAAAAGGTATGGGGAATTTGGCAAGTTTGCTCACAGAGCAGAAATAATTATTACTTGAATTGGAAAGATTGAATGTGGACATTGTAGTATATGGTCAAAATGCAGTGTTAGCTGCAGTGTTAGCTTAACCGGCACTTATTGAAGAAATCAAGCAACAACAAAAAGAAGATGAGTTTTTACAAAAAATTTGTGATGAAATGGAAACGAAGCCAAGGTCCAGGTTCATTGTTAAAAATTCGATGCTGAAATTTCAAAACAGATTATGTGTTCCAAATGTGCCAGAAATCAAGAGAAGGCTTATGGAGGAGGTGCATAAATCCAAATTTGCAATGCATCCCGGTAACACAAAGATGTACCAAGATTTAAAGCAGAGTTTTTGGTGGCCTAATATGAAGAAATAAATTGTAGAATTTGTTGCAAAATGTTTGCAATGTCAACAAGTAAAAGCAGAGCACCAGAAACCAGCGGGTTTACTTCAGTCCCTTCCAATTCTTGAGTGGAAGTGAGAACATCTAACTATGGATTTCATTGTGGGCTTACAGTGAACTCCTCGAGGTATGAATTCCATATGGGTTATTGTTGATAGACTAACTAAATTGGCTCATTTCCTACCTGTGAAGGCTCAATACAATGCGGATAAACTTGCTACCATTTATGTGAATGAAATTGTGCGGCTACATGGTGTGCTAGTTTCAATCGTGTTTGATAGAGATCCGAAATTTGTGTCAAGATTTTGGCAGAGTTTACAGGATACCATGGGAACGGAGTTAAAATTTAGTATAGCCTTCTACCCTCAAACTGATGGCCAGTCCGAGAGAACCATATGAATATTGGAAGATATGCTTCAGATGTGTGCTTTAGACTTCCAAGGAAATTGGGAAACTTATTTACCGTTGGTGGAGTTTGCATACAACAATAGCCACCATTCAAGCATAAGAATGGCACCCTATGAAGCGTTATATGGAAGGAAATGTTGCTCTCCCGTATGCTGGACCGAAGTGGGTGATAGATCATTGTTTGGGCTTGAGATTATACAATTAATGACAAAGAAAATTAAAGCCATTCAAGAAAGATTGAAAACTGCTCAAAGCAAACAAAAGAGCTATGTAGATCATTGATGCAGGGATTTAGAATTTGAAGTGAGTGATTTTGTTTTTGTGGAAGTCACCCCGATAAAAGAACACACAAGATTTGGCAAGAGGGTAAATTAGCACCCCGATATGTTGGTCCATTTCAAATTTTGGACAAAGTGGGTCCGGTAGCCTATCGTGTTGCTCTTCCAGCAAGTATGGAACAAATACATAATGTGTTTCATATATCTGTGTTATAGGGTTACTTATAAGACCCGTCTCATGTTATAGACTACCATTAGATTACTTTGGATGCCAACTTGATCTTTGAGGAAAAACCTATTCAAATTTTGGACTGACAAGTGAATCAATTACAGAGCAAAGTGATTCCAATAGTGAAAGTGGAATGGCAAGAACATTATGGAAAGGAAACTACTTGGGAAAGAGAAGAGAAAATAAGAAAAAAGTATCAGGAATTATTTTCAACTTGAGGTAAACCAAGTTTGAGGAACCAAACTTCTTTTAAGGGAGGGAAAGTGTAATAACCCGACCCTTCTATATGTTCTATAGCTTTAATTATATCTGTGACTATATGCTTGATGTGAAACTACATGTGAATTTGTGTTTAATTATGTGGATTATATGCTCATGACATTATATCTGTTGGTTATTAGAAAAATCTGTTGAAATTGAGACATTTGGACTAGAAATTGGAAGCCTTAGAGGCGCGATAACTTTAAATTGATTTGATAGCTTTGATCAACATGATTTTTAGGACATAATATGAATTTTTGCAAAAATTTGATTCGTAACGAATTAAATTGATTTAATTGGGCTCAAATCTTGACTAGGCTTATTTAGACTCATAACTTAACAACTTGATTAAATATAAGGAAGCATCTGTATGAGCCTAGAAGACTTAGCTTCTTCAACACTAAAATATCTCTTGGAGAAAGAAGAAAGGAGAAGAGAAAAGAGAGGCTCTTCAACACTAAAATATCTATTGGAGAAAGAAGAAAGGAGAAGAGAAAAGAGAGGCGTGCGGCGCATTAGGACGTCTTCGATTAGAAACAGTCGGGTGTGTCCCAGTGTTCACACCATCCCTTCTCTCCTTCTGTGTGCAACATGTTAGGATCTTGTTTGACACCTCTGCTGTGCCTGCCAGTTGTGTTATTCTCTGCCTTTCCTGCATAATGCGTAGTTAAGTTTTCATAATTTTCTTACATCCTTTCTGCATGAAATATGGTTTGGCTCGTGATTCTCACGCGTGGCGTATTTGATTATTTCTTTTCATGTTAGAGGTTGCTATACCTTACTTCGGTTTGTTTGACTGTAGCATTTCTTTGCATAACATTTGCATCTAGATGTTTCATTACAGCCTTATTGCATGATCGTAAGTTATGTTTTTGAATCGTGCATATCACTTGCATCTTACCCCAGAACTACGCTGGTTTGATTCCTTGCAAAGGGATACGTAGGCAGCCTGTGAGCACAACCGTCTTTGTCTTGCTTGTCTATTTGTCTAAGTCTTTGGCCTTGTCAAAAATAGGTCGTCCCTGGGCTATGACATTCACTCCCGTCATTTCATGACTTCCGAGTTCTGTCAAAGAGGGGCAACTATAGACACCCCATTTTTGACCATCCTCAAGACTTGGATGTCATCGTTTGTGCACTTGATGATTGTGCTTGTTTGTGTTCGTTTTGAGTGCCCGAAGTCATCGGCGGAATGCCCTGACTTTGAGCCTTGAAACCTTAACTGTTTTGTGCTTTGTTTTTGGACCAGAAGCTTGTTACCTCTAGTCTGGAGGAGTGGGTGACCTGTCTGCCAGCTCCCTAGGTTGTCGGCCAGGGCTTGTTCTTGTCGGCTACCAGTGGTGGCCGATGGCCATTGGTCTCTTTTTCTAGATATTTGTTGACAGCTGTGCCAGCTTTTGCTCACTAAGCTGCATCTTCATACACGTGTATGGTGAGATGTTCACAAGCTCAAGACTTGTTTTTCTATATATAGGGGGTGTCCTCCCCCATTTTGGAGGGTTAGAAGATTTAGACCAAAAATATCTCCCTCTCTCTAGAATTCTCTCTCTCTCTTGATATTTTGTACACCTTTGCCTAGTTTCTCTTTGCTTTTGCACACCAACCCTTAACCAAATACTCTCACCTTTGGGCTGAGATAGCTTGGGACCTTATTTGAGCTCTAGAAGGTGGTTTGAGCTTGGATTATTGGCTATTTTATGCTTTGCTTCAAAGCAAGAAGAAGTTCAGGACAGTAGTGGCCGACCGGCCATCAGCAGTGGCCAACGGGCACCAGTCGTAGTTGACCGACCACCAATGGTAGCCGACGGCCACCATTGGTAGCCGACCAGCCATCAATGAAGTTTGCATAGTATGTTGGTAAGGTGGAGCAGAGGTATTCTGGGAGTTAGCAGCACTGTTGGTGTTCAAATGTGCAAACAACGGCGTTCAGTGGCAAGGCGATGGCTTTTCGGGTAGAGAAACCGAGCATGCATGCATCCCTTACTTGCATAGGCCTTTTAGTTGCTTTGCTTAGTTAATTTGTGGTAGCTAATTCATTCAAACGTTGTAATTATTGAAGTAGATTAGTTAGTTAATTTATGTTATAATTAATTAGCTTAATTGCTTTGTAATTAGTTAGTTAAGTGTTTAGCTAATTAATTTGATTTGTAATATTTAATTAGCTTAGAATAGTTAGTTAAATTTTGTGTTGTAAATTAATTAGCTTAATTAGCGTAGCTAGCTAGTTAGATTATTCATTCGAACCTTCCTTTGCGAGGGTGTAATGTTGTAATAAGTGTGCGTGCGTGTGTGTATGTTTTCCAACCCCACGTCCTTCTCCCTTTTGTTTAATCACTTTTGATGGATAGATTAAGGATATTTTCAATTAGCATACCTTATGCTTGCATCCATTCATTTGTCTTGCATGTACCGAGGCTTGGTGCATCATTCAAACTGCATTGTCATTTCAATATCTTCTTTGAATACATGTTTAATCGCATGTTGTTCAAATTGATTCATATGCCATATTAGTAGCCGAGCCTATGTCATGACCCGACCCCGCCCCTATGGGTTAAGGACATAACCGGCCAGTAATCAAGGATTACCTACGGCCTCAAACCAAACAAGACATAACTCATCAGAGTAAAGAGGGCCAAACGGAAGCAAATTTAAAACTTTGTCCACAGAGCTGTGCTTATATGCACATCATAACGTTTCACATAAGTATTCATTAATAACTCACATCAAAGGGAAGTTAACGTATAAACTGTATATACAGGATCATTCAAGTCTAAGTCAGTCAAACCCAAAGCTTATATACAAAAGTAATCCAATGTTTTCGCTAACATAACAAAACTATAACAAAAGAATAAAAGAGGCGAAGAAAAGTCTCGTGCATGAGACGTTGGGCTGACTCTTCAAAACCTTGACTGTTTCTTACGTATTTCACCGAGGCTGGATTTGGGCATCCCTTGGCTCACCTACATGGACATGAATGAGCGTGAGCGAAAGCCCAGTGAATAATATCAAATAAGGAAGATACATGAACAATCTTTAAAAGAGTTACATCAGACGGCCTTGGGACTAATTAACTCATACCCGATGGCCTTTGGCCCATCCATTCATGTCTAACGGCCTCCGGCCCACTCTTTGGCCCATTCATTCATATCCAACGCCCTCTGGCCCATTCATTTATATCCAACGGCCTCTGGCCCATTCATTGGCACATTCATTCATATCCAATGGCCTCTGGCCCATTTATTGGCCCATTCATTCATACGTCAAACTATCATTCATGTCAGACCATCATTCCTATCAAATGGCCTTTGGCCCAACCATTCACATGTCTGACTATCATTTATGTTAGATGGCCTTTGGCCCAATCATACGGCGTAACAAACATTTGTCCCCAATTCAATGTAACAAACTTACAAGACTTATATGAAAGTAAAAAATTAGACAAATAACATACTTCAGATATCTTTATTAAGATATTACTCACAGCGTTTTGCCGGTGGATTCACCCTTGAGCTCAACCCTATACATTACATAACACATAAGGGTCACAAATGATTCAATCCGTTCTTATTAGGCTTTTTTCTTATCCTTTTAATTCATTCATAATGCTCAATGCATGCCTAAGAGTACTTAGAAGTGGAAGAGAACGGAAAATGAAACACGGAACACGTTTACAAAATTTCTGAAACAGGGGGTCCCCGCTCGAGCGTGGGTTCCACCACTCAAGTAGACCCTTATGGTCTGCAAAAGTACTGGTTGCCTCATTTTTACGCTCGAGCGTGAATTCGGACGCTTGAGCAGAAAGTCACACTACATGGATCCCCGCTCGAGCGTAAATGTCCTCGCTTGAGCGGACATCAATGTCTGCAAAAATACTGGGAGCTCGCATTTCACGCTCGAGCAGCGGTTCCCCAACTCGAGCAGACATCATGAATTCTGGGTTTTCCAGAACTGTTCTTGAGGCTCAAATTTGATATTCAAAGGTTTTTAAACACATGATTTTGGCTCAAAAACATGGAAACACATTGTATATCATGAGTACACAAGCAATATGAGGCCAATTGCTCAAAATCATAATCCAATTACTTAATTCATCACAACAAAACACATAGCTTCAAAATTCAATTTCAATATACATATGCTCAAACTCCATAAACTCCTTGAATTATGTATGCATGCTTATTTTTTACTCCAATTCCATTTCAAATGGCACCAATGGTGCTCACAACCATGAAACTCCACAAAACTATGCTTGCATGTATGCTTCAATGCTCAATTTTTCATAATCAACATATTACATGCTAGTTTATGCAAATTCATTATGCATGCATGAACATATCAACTTCAATTCAAGCTCTAGATGGTCACTTAACTTTAATTCACAAAATTACAGCCTCAAACTTATGAAATCATGACCAATTACTCACCTAGAAGCTTAAATCTTCCAAATTATGGTTAATTCTTGAGTTACATTCCAAGATCTTCAAGCTCCTTGAGCAAATCTTCAATGTTAGCCCCTCCCTCTCACTAGGTTCGGCCCTCTCTCCCTCTAGAGAGTTAATCTTAGCCAAATTGAATAAAAAGAGAGGAGTTGAGTGTAAATGACCTTTTTTTATAGGCTCTTTCTTAATCACATTTCATTATTACTAATTAATTGAGCACTATACCATCAATTTAATCTATTTAATTTGATCCGAATCGATTTTCAATTAAATTTCACCGTAGGCTCTAAAAATTACGCTAATCACACTAGCGTAGTCAATTTCGATTTCTGTGGCCGATAGGGCCTTCAATTTAAATTCCAAAGCAGAAAGTCAAATAGATTTTCCTACAGTGAATAGATAGGAATTCAAAACCACATATATTCATATAAATGGCACTCAAAATCATTTCAAACACATAATCACATTCATAATAAAGATCAATTAGCATAATATGGAACAGGGTTATCACAGCCTATTAATTGGATTATTGCATGTGTTGCATTAGGCATCTAACATAGTTAGGATCATGCATCTTTCTAACTAGTTTTTGTTTTGGGTTGGAGTACTCGGTAAGTTTTTATGCTTTAGCATACTTGCATGAGTGTGATTGCCATGTTGCCATGTTTAGCATGCTTGCCATGAGGCTGTGTGCTTACTTACTAAACTACATGAATGCCTGTGGATGAAGGCTTGTTGCTTGAATTGGAACAATTCAACAAATGCGCGTTTTTAAGCCCACTTTGTTGTGGCAAAATCATGTTTTAAGCCCACTATGTTTTGTGGCAAACCTGCATCTTTAAGCCCACTTGAGGTGGCAAATTCAAACCATGTTCGAAAACAAACATGAGTTGGATTGTTCCAAATTGAGCAAGCTAGTCTATACTTGCTTGTATGCATCACATAGTAAAGTTAGCTAATAACCGGAACAAGAGCACATAATGTTTATAAAAAGCATATCTTGATTAGTAGAGGTCAATTTTTGATCGGGCGAGCGGGGGTGCTCATTTTAAGACATTCCCCTCTTGTACCCAAGTTCCCGAGCCGAGGCAACTTTGGTGATGACGGACACGTGGCCTTCGGCACGAGTCAGGATTTCCTAAATTTCCCAAAAATAAAATATTTAGGTGGTGACTCTGTTTCTGGGAAAGTAGTCTAATTTTGGCATTATTTTATTTAAATCGATTTTTCAAAAAGATTTGCCGAATTTGGACTCTTTGGTGTTTATCAGTTTCACATTGCACTTGTGAGACTAGATTCAGCACCGTGGGAGTCCGAACTGTAAGGCCTTCTTTTCAAACCCTTTTCGAAAGGCAGGGCGCGAGAAAAAGGCGAGTCGACAGCTTCTGGCGACTCCGCTGGGGATTTAGAGAACTTGACTCAAACTCATGATATGACATTTTATCTACGCTTATGTGTTTCTTGGGATTTGCATTTACATCGGTGTGCCTAAGTCACGGTGTTTGCCACTTGCTATTGTTGAGTGGTTTGCTGGAGGCTTGCTTGGAAAAGCTTGCCAAAAGGCTGACCGGTTGCTAGCTCTACCACAATGGGAACACAACCCTTAGATCTGGACTACCGCTGTACCATTTGATCCTCCTTTCATTTCTCGGTGTTAGGTGTGAGAGGCATATTAGGTGGTCATGCTGAGGTACCCTTTTTGACCAATCGACGTAGTTGCGTATTGGAAACCATAGAGACTATTCAAGCTAGGACATGTTGCTCACCCGAATGCAGGAATTCTATGAAATTGCTTGATTTGCGTAGTGAATCCCTAGCTCCTGACGAAATTAGGACATGGTAACCCTACTCCATTATAGGGGTGTTTTGGCTCTCACTTGCATGATACGTGCTTTTAGAGTGAAACTCTACAGCAATGTATGTATCAGTTGGAAGTCTAGGTATCAGTTTTGGGGCAGAAATCAGTGTTTGAGTACGGTTTTCAAGCTTATGATTGCAACTGCGTGTTTTTTTATTCTAAGCCGAGGTGCTGTGTGGTTTCTGATTTTTGTTTTCTTTTTGCTTTATTTTTTTTTTGCAAGGTAGTTTTTCACCATTGCTTCAGATGATTTTGTTACCCCCCAAGCACTCTAGACCCGAGTTAGAAGGATTTGTAGATCTGGGGATCTAGTTAGGGGACAGCCACTGCTTGTTTCAATCCCACCGGTTACATGACTGAGGAGAGTTCGGCATAACTCACTAGCATATCAGTTATCCACACCCAGTTTGGGACAGTCTTTTGCTTCCACTCTAGTCAGAGACTATTCAGTAGTTCAGATAGCTCCACATTACCCAGTCAGCATGGAAGATATGCTTCGACAACTCTAGCAAGCTATTGGGCTATGTAGCTAGATGTTGCATGCCAAGCAGAAGTCACTGCCCGCCAAGCAAAAATTGTAACCCAGCAAGCTAAGTTGATTGCTAGGCTGCAGTAACAACAACCGCAACAGGTTGAGTTGATCCTATGGTCCACTTACAGCTCTTCTTAGATATATTGCGGCCTATGGGCCTATCCAGACTTCAGAAGGTCTCACGCTTTGGCCAGACCTTGTCGGGTATAGCGGCCATTTGGTACGCCAAACTGGAAGACTTTGTGAAACGGAGCTGGGATGAGATGGCCGAAGCCTTTGTAACGCAATACTCCTACAATACCCAAATCGAGGTCACAACTTGTGATCCCGAAGCAACTTGTCAGGAGCCGAATGAGGGTTTCTCAAATTTCGTAACAAGGTAGAGGGCCAAGGCATCAATGATGATGTCCCAGCCATCTGAAAAGGATCAAATCAGAATGATAGTTCGGAACCTGCAGAGGAAATTACTGCAGAATATGATTGTCTTACCCTTATTCACATTCGCTGATCTCCATGAGATAGGAGTTCATATTGAGGGTGCGATGAAATAGGGTTTAATAACTGACAAGAAGGAGCAGCCCAAGAGGCCTTTTACACGCAGTTCTAATGCGACTATGAGTGGTAGTGTAGCTGCAAGGCCTTCCGATATGGGTATGGTCACCACCACACCTAAAATTACCAACCCCTTTGCCGGTACATCTAATACAACCTCATAAACCTCGAGCCACCAACCCCGAGACCAAAGGGTCTTCACCCCACTATACATGTCCTTATCCAAAGCCTTAGGGGTCTTAATAAAAAAGGGACACCTTAAGCCACTAGAGCCTCGGCCTCTACTCGATCCTCTTCCCCCGAAACACAACCCAGCCAAATACTGCACTTTTCACCAACAGCATCGTACGACACTGATCTATGCTTCAGATTGCATCATGAGATTCAAGATCTCATTGACAATAAGGTGATAATACCCCCTCAAAACCCCAACGTCACTACAAATCCCCTTTCACCACATAACCAGGTCCCTCCACCCCGATAAATAAACCTCATCCAAACACCGGCCGTTCCTTACGACCCCAATATATATATATATATATATATATCATTCCTTCCCATCTACCCAAGCCAGCATTGTTCATCCCAGAGAGCATGGATTTGTGCATGCTGAACGCGTCCACATTCCAACCCGAACCTGTGGTGGTGACGATGGTAGAGGTAGGCATGTTAGCCTTGAAAGATCATGGGAATATCAGTTCAGTACCTGAGGGCTCCGTGGACTTATTTGAGGAGGAATACAACCCGTGTCGCTACATTGTGCCAACCAATCAGGCCAGACTAGACGTAGAGTTGCCAACAGTAATGGAGGTCAATGTAGTCTGGGAGGATAGCCCGAGCCAAGTTCTGGGTGATCTAGTAGAGTTGGAAGAAGACTTGGACAATCTGTAGTTTTACGATGAACAAGATCCGAGGAATGTACAGATTGACTGGTTTGATTTGAATAGGTCGACAGACAATTCGGGGGTGGCTTAGTGATAAACCTGATATAGATGAGAAACTTGAACCGAAGTTGGAAAAGTACGAAGCAGGAACCGCTACAAAGGCTGGAATAGCCGATAGAAAGGGTAAGCTGTCGGAAGATGCCGGTCTGAAACAAGTGGTTCAGGAATTGAGCATTGTTAGTACTGCTAATACAGAGCAATAACCTACATTGAAGTGGTTTGAATAGGAAAGGGATGAGAATGATCAGAAGGCTAGAAAAGCCCAAGGCCTTGCGGGAATGATTATAATGTTGATGTTGGAGTAATTACGACAGAACCAGACAATTGCTTGTTGGTTGCCGGAGGAATATAGTGGGGAAGATGATGATCTGCATCTTGCCCACGCTGATGAGGATTGGGGTCAAAACTTGCCAGATGATACCTGGTACTCTGAGGAGGTAGATCATGTGACTAGAAGTGGGTGGTACTTCAAGCCCCCACACCTGGACCAACCTGAAGCATCCGGAAAGGATAAGGAAGCTGAAAAACAAAAAGACAAGCAGTTGGAGGAGGAAGTTGTACTGAAGCAGCTGAAGAAGATCCAAGCTGATATATCTATCTGGGGTTTGGTCATGGTCTCACGCACACACAGGCAAGCTGTCCTGTCAGCAATGGATAAGGCTAAGGTGTCTATCGACATAACCCCAGAACAATTAGTGGGACTTGTCTTCCCGAGAGGTGGTGCGCCAGCTTTGACCTTCTCGGATAAGGAATTGCCACCCGAAGGCTCCGCACATAACAAACCCTTATACATCTCAGTTGAATGTAGAGAGAAGTGGGTGCCGGTTGTATTAGTTGACACTGGGTTTGTAATCAATGTTTGTCCATGCCGCACAGCCTACGCTATTGGCTTAAAGCCAGCGGACTTTGTACCTACAGCCCAGGTGATCCGGGGGTATGACAACACGAGCAGAGAAGTGATGGGAACAGTGCAAGTCAGAGTACAAGTTGGCCCGGCACAACAGGATATTGAGTTTCACGTCCTGAACGTTCTGGCCACTTTCAACTTACTCCTTGGATGATCGTGGCTACACCAAGTGAATGTTGTTTCTACCACTCTTCATCAGATGTTGAAATAACCCCCTGGGAAGGGGGTGGCCATTGTGTTTGGAAATTCATCTGTACATCCTCCACCTAAGGTCACTACACCAATACTGGAGAGTGTACATGACGATGAGGATGTTTTCCTGTCTGGGTTTACGTTGGTTGAGGCCCGAGTGGTGCAAAATATCTTTGCTATTGATGAGGGGTTGTACGTTAGTGCTCAATTAGTCTACCTCACGAACAAGCTGCAAACATATACCCAGGCAGGGATTAGGAAAGAGCAGCTAGAAGGGCGTTATTGCACTGGTCAAAGTGCCACATAACCCACATGCCTTTGGTCTCGGCTACACGCCTACCAAAGAGGATTGGGTGAGAAAAAATAAGGAAATGGCAGGAAGAGCCAAAGCAAAGCAAAGTGCGAAGCACTATGAGCTTGTGCATAGGCCAATTCAGGGAACTCTGAACGGCCGCTTTGTCTAGGAGGGGGAAGGCTTCCCATTTTACGGCTTTCCTGAGCCATGGTTGAATTCGGAGAAGCAGCGCGTTCTGGGCTTCGAGATTTTCTTTGACTTACAGCTGCAAGAGGGTGAACCCACAAAGGAACAGACTGAATTAACTGCCGAGGTTGAACAGAGCACAGAAAGTGAGTCCAACAGCAGTGAACTTGATATATGAGCAGCACTGGCATGTCTCCTTTCGAATCCTTCGATCGATCCAGAGAGCTTAGGGGATGACCTAACCGTTTCCATGATCGGAAACCAATCAGGTGTGTACCCTTCCAGTGGTATTCTGGATGCATCTGTCGTACCATCCCTCACTTGGCAACTAGAGGAGGGTTTTCTATCTAGTAGTTCTAAGTCAGGTAGTGAGCCAGAATCTGATTCCACAGAATCTGTGGAGTCGGAATCAGATTCCAGTTCCTCTGAGTTAGAGTCCGGTATTCCTGGGGTTGATAACCCAGATGCCGTAGTTTTGTCCAGGTCGTCTTTTTCCTTTTCTTTTGAGTCAGTTGTAACCGAGGAATTGGATGAGCTGGATCTTGTGAATGAGAATACCACTGCAGTTTTTGAGTACTTCTCTGTGCCACTTGTATATTGCATTGATCATGACTTTCAAAATTTTGATAAAAATGATGAGGAAGGAATTCCTCTGGTTTTGAAACATTTGATTGATCGAGAGGTTTGTTAAACCCTTTGTTGATGAAATCATTTCAATTAATGTGGGCACTAAGAAGGATACGTCTGGTCTAGATCGGGTCTACATTGTATTCAGAGGAACGCGAGCGCTTAGTCGCTTTATTAAAAGATTTCAAAGATGTTTTCTTATGGTTTTACGAAGATATGCCCGGAATCAATCCTAAGATTATATAGCACCGGATCCCTCTCGACCCCGAGGCCCGACTTGTCAAGCAGAAGCTACGACAAATATACCCGGATTGGGCTTTGAAGATTAAGGAAGAGGTCACCAAGCAGATAGACGCAGGTTTTTTTGCTAGTCTGAGTACCGAACTTGGTTGGCCAGCATTGTCCTAGTGCCGAAGAAAGATGGCAAAACCGGGTGTGTGTGGATTTCAAGGATCTGAATAGAGCCAGTCCGAGTGACAACTTTTCCTTGCCCCACATCAATGAATTAGTGGACTTCATCGTAGGCCATGTACTGCTCTCCTTCGTGGATGGATTTTCCAGGTATAACCAGATCTTGATGGCACTCGAGGATGGGGAGAAGATTGCCTTCACCATGCCGTGGGAAACCTACTGCTACAGGGTGATGTCGTTCAGTCTGAAAAATGCTGAGGCTACTTATCAATGGGTTGTAACCACTATCTTGCATGATATAATGCATAAAGAGGTTGAGGTGTATGTAGATGACATGATTGTCAAGTCCAAGGAAAGAGAGGGCCATTACACAGCCTTAAAGAAATTCTTTCAACGGATCAGAGAGTTCAGATTGAGGTTGAATCCACAAAAGTGCACTTTTGGTGTCACAGCAGGGAAAATGCTGGGTTTCTTGATCACACAGAGGGGTATCGAGGTTGATCCTTTCAAAATCAAGGCCATACTAGAAATGCCACCACCAAGGACTGAAAAGGAGATGTGAGGCTTTCTGGGTAAAGTGCAATTCATAAGACGGTTTATCGCAAAACTAACTTGACTTGTGAACCATTATTTGGTCTTCTGAAGAAAGGAAAGAAATTTCGATGGGACGACCACTGCCAGTTTGCTTTTGAGCAGATCAAGCAGTACCTTCAAAACCTGCCCGTGTTGTTGCCACCAGAATCGGGGAAGCCGTCTGTATCTATCAATAACAGACACAACGATGGGATACATGCTTGCTCAGGAATCTGAGGATAGAGTGGAGAAGGCCATTTATTACCTGAGTAAGAAGACGCTGGACTATGAGACCCGTTACCCCTCGTTCGAGAAGGCCTGCTTAGCCTTAGTATGGGCTACCAGGAAGTTGAGGCACTACTTGTTAGCTCACTCCGTAATTCTGGTTTCGAGATTAGATCCCAGCAAATATCTCTTTGAGAAACTAGTGCTTATAGGTAGGCTAGCTCATTGGTTGTTTCTTCTCTCCGAATTTGATTTGAAGTATTTGACTCACAAGTCTATCAAAGGGAGAGCAGTAATAGAGTTTCTGGCAGATCTCCCAGTGGAAGGAACTCAAGCGGTAGAAAACCTATTCCTAGATAAAGCCGTTCTATAGGTTGAGGAAGAGATTTGGACAATGTACTTTGACGGAGCGTCTAACCAGTACGGTTATGGGATAGGGGTGTTGTTGACAGTGCTCGACAATTCCCATATACCTTTAGCCTTCAAACTCCAGTTCAAAGTATCTAACAATGAAACAGAATACGAGGCATGTATCGCTGGACTGGAAACCACTCTGGAACTAAGGGCAAAAAGGTTGGATGTCATCGGGGACTCAAACTTAGTTGTTTCTCAAGCAAATGGTGATTGGAAAGTCAAAGAAGAGAAGATGAAAATCGATCACCAAACCCTGGATATTCTGATTCCTAGGTTTGAGAAGTTATCTTTGACTCATCTACTAAGAGAGAATAATAAGTTCGCTGATGCTTTATCAACTATATCTTCCATTATAGACATCCCATTTGGAGTCCGGATGCGTCCGATCATCATTGAACAGAGATATACGCCGGCCTACGAGTTGATCGCCGTAATAGATGAAGTACAAGATCAAAACCCCTGGTATTATGATATCTGGAACTTCTTGGAAAAGGAGGCTCATCCACTGGTGGCAAATGCCAAAGATAAAAGGGCAATACGGTGAATAGCCATTCAGTTTATCATCTGCGGGGGTAAGTTGTATAAAATGGGTCATCTGGGAATGCACAAGCTGTGTGTGGATACAGAAGAGTTGAAGCACTTAATGAAGGCCATCCATGGGGGAGAGTGTGGAGCACACATGAGCGAAGTAATGCTAGCTCGAAAGATTCTCAAGCAAGGCTACTACTGGTCAACCATAGAGAAGGATTGTATTGGTTTTTTCGGCGATGCCACAAATGCCAAATTCATGCAAATCGCATAAACATCCTACCGTCGAAGCTGTACAACATGACTTCAGCATGGCCATTTTCAGTCTGGGGAATTGACGTCATTGGGGCAATTACGCCGAAAGGGTGAAATAGGCAAGAGTATATCCTGGTGGCAATAGACTATTTCACGAAGTGGGTGGAAGCTCAGTCTTATGTGGTGTTGAAAGCAGCGCATGTGGCCAAGTTCATTAGGAATAACATTATTTGCCGTTATGGGGTCCCGAATGAGATCATTTTAGACAATGGCTCCCATTTTAAGAAAGAAGTGATCGACTTGTTAGAGAAATACAATGTGGCTTTTCACAAGTCATCTACCTATCGGCCACAAACCAACGGAGTTGTTGAGGCCGCCAACAAGAACATCAAGCACATTTTGCAGAAAATGGTTGAGACTTATAGGGACTGGCCAGACAAATTGCCATTTGCTCTTTGGGGCTATAGGACTTCAATTCGGAAATTTACTGGGGCAACTTCGTATTCTCTGGTTTATGGGATGGAAGCTGTTCTGCCGATCGAAATAGAGGTTCAGTCGCTACGAATTATGGTAGAATGTCAGATAGCAGAGGCGGACTGGCAGCAGAGCAGGTTTGAAGAGTTGATGCTATTTGATGAGAGGAGGCTGAAAGTATTGTAGCAAGTTCAGACCTAATTGTACTGGTCCTTATATCATTAAATCTATCTAGTCGGGTGGAGCTGTCATTCTTATGGACCTAGATGGCCTAGAATTCTCCCAACCAATCAACATGGACAAATCGAAGAAATATTACCCTTGAGAGGGTCGCTAGGCCGAACCTGCCTTGGCAAAAGTTAGAGCGCAACAGGAGAGTGTTAATACACGAGTGAACCTGAACCGAACTACGTAAGGCTTGATTCCCATCTTCGGGATACGTAGGTAACTTCATCCTGAGGTTCAGCCGTAAACACTTCCAACTCAACTGTCCTGTCCATTAGATCATTCAGGTCATCTTTGTCTTTTTGCATCTACGAGTTTGGTTGTGATCTTCACTATGAGAGCTGGTTACAGTACAGTGCAGTCAGACATGGGGCAATTTTCCATTGCAGTGTAGTACTTTTCAGACAAGGGGCAATTTTTCATTTTTTGAATTCGGGGATGTACATCTCAAGGATAGATTCCGTGTGTGTCAGGTTGTGATCCTTATCGAAAATGGTTTTGAAAAGTTTTAATAAAAGTTGATTTTGTTCAAATTAATCTTTTTACAACTTAAACCATTTTTGGACTAGAAGGAAAATTTTCAGTGTCCACAACTTCAATTTCATTGATTTCAATACAAAGTTCTCCACCTCTCGATGCAAATCAAAGTTTCTTTTTATTACATTCAAAAGGAAAAGTTGAAAGTACAGATCAAAGCAATAAACTTGGGGCACAGATGAGTCAAGTATTCCTGCATCCCCTCCCTGCGCTCGTAGAAGCTTTAGATGCTAAAGTAGGCCCAGTCTGTGCCTCTTCCTCAAGCCAAGCTAAGCATTCACCAGAATGGGTGCAACTGAAATTGGGAGTGGGAGTCAGAAGTTCTCTTGTCGTCCAAGTATTGGGGTATCGAGCTAATTGTGAACCTCGGATTAGGAATGAAGCCGGGTACTCTACCCCTTCTTCTGGGTAAATTTGGTTGTGTCCGAACTAATGCCTGAACCGAAATGGAAAGTAAAACACACAGTGTGTCAAGCCAATCAGTTAAATGCCAGGTTGTCGAGCCATGTTGTAGCTCATCTCGGGTAGATCAAACCAGGGGCAACGCCAAGCAATGTCAGCAGCAGACCTGTTGCACATCCAATGGCACCACCACCCTTCATTCATGAAATCAACCAGCCGTTGGTGAAAGAAATAGCCTCGTGCTGAGTATGTAGGGCAGGAGTCCACTACCTTCGACCCGTCTATGAGCTATATTTGGGGAGGGATGAAAAATAAGAAAAATTAAAGAATAGAGTGGTGTATGTGGAGAGAAAATGAGAGAAAAGAAAGGGTTCTGAGAGAAAAACAGAGCCTGAGTGTCGAGAGATGTGAGAAACACATATCAGGTAGGGTGGGAAACATTACCTACAAAAGTAGTGGACTTCCTGCGAATTTGGTCGTCTCCTGCCGATGGAAGGCATCCAAGCCCATCAAAGTCTCGGCCAATGCTAAGCCAATGTAGCTTTTTCCCTCTTTCAAGCCTTGGGCCACTTCGATCAAGCAAATGCTAGACCCTTCAAAACTTGGGGCAAGAAGAAAATGAGCTAACATGCACAAACAAAGGGCATGCCGCCAAAAACTCTGCCAAAGACGGTCGCTGCGGTCACCGGTGTCAGAAATCGATGAATCAAACTGGGGATATCCAGCTCTCTGTTGTGAACCAAGAATCAAGCCTCATGTAAAGTGAGCCCACACATCCTTCCTAAAGCTTGGATGTGACCAAAATGGGACTGGGGCAAGATTTCCTCGTCACGCCGGGATTCCATCAAAACTTCGAATTCTTCGATTGTAGGGCATGTCTCTTGCCCCCAAAGCTGAAAACATATGTGATTGGGTTCCAACACCTAGCCGCGGTGTGAAGGAACGAAAAACACAGTGGAGAGCGACTTAACGGGAATAGTGCATTTATCCTAAAATCCCGAAAATTCACTTTTCCGAGCCATCCAAAGTTGCAATCCAATTTGAGAGTTTTTTGGCAAAGAATGGCTCCATTTGTGGCCAAAACAGAGCTGGAATGAAGAAACTACGAAGTCCCATCTTTTGTAGAAGATAAGGCATTGAGTGGAAGATAGGTGGCAACAATCTGGAGGCCCCTCATATTGATGGCTGACTAGCCAGTGGTGATGGCTGACAGGCCACTTTTGTAGCCGACCAGCCACCACTGGTGGCCAATAGTCTCTATTTGTAGCCGACGACCTCTTGGTCTATCTTGTCGTCCACCTATGTGTTGAGAGTGTTGAGAACCTATGTTTTGTTCTACTTTTGGTGCATTATGCTGTCTTGTTTTGGCAGTTTTGTTAAGTCGCTTTTAAGTTGTTTCAATTTGTTTATCAAGTTGTTGTGTTGCTTATCGAGTTGTATTTGTTTTGTTTTTGCTTGTCGAGTTGTGGCGTTGTTTATCGAGTTGTTATTGTTAGTTGTTTATCGGGTTGTCTTACTTTGTTTGTTAAGTGTTGGTCGATTCATTATTTGATTAAGAAAGTGCCAATACAATGTGAAATTTTCAATCAAGATCAATCTCGTTTGATGCTATGCGATGTTATGCGGTTCTCAGAATGCAAAATACAACACTTTTTCATCAAAAAGCTGTTTTCATTCCAATCATGGTTACCATTTTACAAAAGAGTACAAGTTTTAAAGCAAAATAAAACCTGTCTAAAACTATACAAAGTGCTAACACTACGAGCAAAAAGAAACTAAGCAAAAAACACAAAAAATCAATGCTAGCTATCTCAAGCTCTAGAGGCCCTCTTCGTCCTCTTCCTCGGCAGAGCGGACTCTGCAGAGTTGTCTCCATCTGCACCATTATCTGAACCTGATTCTAAATCAGAATCGGAACCAGAGTCGTCCTCGCCCTCTGCCTCGGAGCCCTCCTCGGCATTAGCATCACCACTAGTAGAATCCAAGCCAGCGTCATCGTCTTCGCTCTTGGATGACTCAGTGTGCTGACTCCCCGCCTTCTCAGTCTCATTGGTCTAAGTATCATCCTCGCTCAGATTAGGCTCTGAAGGACCATTCTCAGCTCAGGCACTCCTAGCTCGGCCTCGGCTGAGCGCTGGAATCTGTCTCTCTCTTCCTCCTGCTGGAGGGGGTACTGATGGTCTTATTGCTGTTGCCGCCAGTGCTGTGGGTAAAGGTGGGACCTGAAAATGCAGTTGGTAAATGTCAGGCATAATATGTATCAGATGCAAGTATGGTGTGCAGAATGAGTACATGCAGAGGTTAGGTATAGAGTATGAATACAGTATGAAAATGCAAAATTTAGATGCAGTGTATCTGTGCAGTGTGGGAAAATTTTCAGTTGAAATGTAAATTTCAGTGTGTTAGTGGAAATGTGATGACTGGAATGTAAGAAAACTGAAGAAATTACCTGAATGCCGTGGAAGCCGAGCAGTGCCTTCCTCCTCAAGATCATGCCCTTGAAAGAGGCTAACAGCTCCAGCAGATCCTCGGTGTACCCTGTGGGTGCCTACAAACGCATTGGGAATGATCAATGTCCAGAAGGAATGAATATTAGAGAGAATGGAGAAAATGAAAACTGTAGTACATACCGGAGGTGAGTTAGGAGCTCTGACATATCTATGACCAGCCGCCGGAGGCTCAATCGGAATTCGGTAAGCCTCTTTGGTGTACCACCAATATGTCAATTTGGTTGGAAGCTCTGGCCAACCGAAGCCTTGTCTAGCGGAGGCCACCTCTCTAGCCCTACCCCTTGATGCTTGAGCCCTGCTCGTCGAAGGGACGTTTGCTGCCCTCCCTGTACGAGCACGAGTACCCGTCAAGGGAGGCATGAGATGCATCTGGATAAATGTCGTATAGTCCCCCTCTCCGAGAAAGTAGTCGGCGTCCACGTGTCACACCCTAAATTTTAATTACTCGAAAACATTACCAAAGCCTTTAAATTAGGTCCATTTTTTATTTTATTTTATTATTTTATATACAAACATCCACTACCCTTAAGCAATGGGAACACAATCATACAAGTTCTCTCTCTCTCAATGAATATTACAATGACAACATTACATGCCAAACTCTTATTGTGAAGCTACAAATAAATAAAATACAAATACAAGATCCATTACATCTACAATGAAATTACATATAAAGGACACATGGACTTCTTAACTCTTCAATCACAGAATCCACACTTTCTTCCTGTAAAAAGATAAAACAACCACGGGGTGAGCACTAATGCCCAGTAGGAATCTCATAGTTCTAAATCAATAGCCAACACACAGATAGAAATGATTATGCATGGAAGGTGATACCATATAGCAGGGTGAAATTTTATATTTTCAAAATACCATACATAGAGTGTCTTTTTCTCAAAATTCATTTGAACATTTAAGGAAAAACCTCCAACCATCAAAAGTATTCCTTTTCATTAGAAAACCATAAGTCCTTTTTAAAACATTTATGTTTAAGGAATCACATCATTTTACGTTTATAAACTCTTTCCAAAATATTTCTCATTTGATTTCCCATATTCAATATTCCTCTTTTTTTTTTTCTTTTTTTTTTCATTCTTCTTTCCTTCTCATTATGTTTAATTAGAACTCCATTACTTCAACTTCAAGTTCCCTTTTTAATTCATTAACGATTCTCCCATACTCAATTCATACCGTTAATTACACTCTCAGATTTCATTTCACGATAACACAAGATTAATAAACCTCGTTCAATTCAATCTCTTGTTTACTTACAGAACAACGCTCATAATTTACCTTTATTGTCACAACTAATTCGTTATATTCACCATCACCAACCCACAATCTATTCTTTACAGATAATGTCTATGCACATTTACTCTTTAAATCAAGTTATACATCAATTTGCAATTTCACAAATTCATCACAAGTCATGAATAACATCAACTACTTAACACACTTCTCAACACATATCTCAACACAATCCACCTTTTGCCGACTTACTACGGCACGATGTCGAGCTCATGTATTCGTGCAAAGTAGCAAGGCCAGTGCTACCCCAGTCATAAAGCCAGACCTAAGATAAGTCCACCAAGGCAGTCAAGAAACATAGCCCTATAGTGTTCGCCCGGTCGGCGAACAAAGTGGTGTCGAAAAGGAACATCGAGAAGCCTCGGGCGTAATCTCTGGGTTTGTCCCTCTGAAATGCTCTGAAAACTAAGTGTATCGCACCATCCCCGACCGAAAGATACGAGGATGAGCGCCCAATAGGTAGATCCAAGCGGCCTCTTACTCGTCCATGCTTGTATCGTAAGGAATTGGACGACCCCCTACCTCTATGCCAGTGAGCATGGCAAAGTCATTGGGAGTCATGGGTATCTCCCCCGCGGTAGAGAAGAGGAAAGAGTTGGTGGTATCCCACCACCTCTCTATCAGTGCGCCAAGTAAGGGCTTGCTCGCTGTGAGGCGTGATAGCCCCATACAGAACAAGCCGAAGTCGACTTCATTGATAATGTAGCGAACTCCAATGGGGAGCTCCATGTACCACTCTCTCGCAGATGTGGCTCCGTATCCTCTGATAGAGTGTGAGTCCTCCTGTAATCAGAATGGGAAAATGAAAGGCAATGGAAGAAATATAGTGCAAGAATGTGTTTGAGACAAGCAGATGAAAGGTAGTGTAAGAAATACAGTGCAAGAGTGTGATCTATGCAAGAAATGCAGGGTACATTGAGGAATATATAAGAATACAGCGTGTACCTCAGTGGTGCCATAGGATAAATGGGACTCCAATTCTCGTAGCAAGAGATCCTCTGGCACGCCCCATACAAACCCTCTGAAATGACGAATACTGTCGGGTGGAAGCACATGTGTCTCAAGATAATATGTCTCTAGATCAAATGGTCGAACACTGGATGGTAGTGACACAGGCTCAGGATCCGCCTCCATCCTTTGGGAAGCTTCGTCATGTGGAACGTTGTCTGCCATCTGGAAAGAAGGTGCGAAAGTGGGCGAAAATGAGGAAAATAGGTGGAAAATGCCAAAAGTCAACAAAAGTCAACCCTAAGAGAGAGAAAATGGGAGAAAAAGTCAAAGCCCAGGAAAAGGCGCCAAACCCAAGAGAAACTTGAGGAAAACAAGCCTCAAGTGGTGAAAATGAAGAAAAAAGCATTGAAATCGAATTTTAATTGGTTCAAAACGAAGGAAATCAAGAGGTTTTAGCGAATCAACGCGTGGAGCGTTGAAAAACGTGTACAAAGCATGAATCTAGAGGGGAAAAGTGTCTAGAGAGAGAAAGGGATGATTTTCGGACAAGAGGGTGTGAGGAACTGAAGTTTGGGTATGTGTTTATTTAAAGACCCGACGTGAAATGTCCAAAATAGCCCGAAACTGTCATCAGTGGCCGACAACCTTCAGGTGTGGTCAACTGGTGGCCGATGACCTCCCCTTGTGGCTAACAGGTTCCCAGTGCTCCTACATTAGGTCTTGATACTGTTTTGTGTCTTCATTTTTCACAAAGTGCAAGAAAAGTTCACTTTTGAGTTCAAATTGCCACTGCAGAAGCGCCAAACCGTGTCTTCGGCGCACGATGGTTCATTGTTGACCTGCATCAACGAGGTGTATCCTTTTGAACATATTGCAACTCTTCCGAGAGGAAAATCGAGAGTTGCTGAGTTGGTTTTATCAAGTACACTTTTGCCACTGCATGAAATATGCACTTCTCTATTTGTTCCGTAGAACGTGCACTTCTCCATTATTGCATAGAACATGCTTATACTTTTTCATGCATAAATCATGCATAGAACATGCTTCCAATTCATCTCGCATAGAACATGCTGTTACTACATTTGCATAGAACATGCATTGTATTATGCATAGAACATGCACTCTTACTATGTTGTGCTTGTTGAGTTTCTTTTTTATGCAAGCATGATATTGTATGTACGGTTCATTCAGAGGAGTTCTAGGTGAGATCATTCCTGTCCTTCGGTTCACCCTGCTTGGGTTAAAAACATTTGGATGTGTTCCGGTGTTTATCACCTTGCTTAGGTTAAAAACATTTGGATGCGTTCCAGTGTTTATCACCTTGCTTGGGTTAAAAACATTTGGATGCATTCCGATGTTTATTACCCTGCTTTGGTTAAAAACATTTGGATGTGTTTCGGTGTTTATCGCCCTTCTTTGATTAAAAACATTTGGACGCGTTCCGCTGTTTATCACCCTGCTTTGGTTAAAAAGATTCAGATGTGTTTCGGTGTTCATACCTCTTTTCCCCTCGCATGCGGCGCGTTAGGACATCTTCGGTTAGAAACAGTTGGGTGTGTCCCGGTGTTCACACGATCTCTTCTCTCATTCCGTGTGCAACGCGTTAGGATCTTGTTTGACACCTTGGGTGCACCAGACAGTTATGTTATTCTTTGCCTTTCCTACGTAATGCATAGTTAAGTTTGCATAATTTTCTTACATCCTTTCTGCATGAAATGTGGTTTGGCTCGTGATTCTCATGCGTGGCATGTTTGATTATTTCTTTTCATGTTAGAGGTTGCTATACCTTACTTCGGTTTGTTTGACTGTAGCATTTCTTTGCATAACATTTGCATCTAGATGTCTCATTACAGCCTTATTACATGATCGTAAGTTATACTTTTGCATCGTGCATATCACTTGCATCTTGCCTCAGAACTACACTGGTTTGATTCCTTGCAAAAGAATACGTAGGCAGCCTACGAGCGCAACCATCTTTGTCTTGCTTGTCTTTTGTCCAAGTCTTTGGCCTTGTCAAAAATGGGTCATCTCTGGGCTTTGACATTCACTCCCATCATTTCATGAATTTCGAGTTCCGTCAAAGAGGGGCAACTGTAGACACCCCATTTTTGATAGTCCTCAAGACTTGGACGTCATCGTTTGTGCACTCGATGATTGTGCCTGTATGTATTCGTTCCCGAAGTCCTCGGCGGAACGCCTTGACTTTGAGCCTTGAAACCTTAACTGTTTTGTGCCTTGTTTTTGGACCAGAAGCTTGTTGTCTCTAGTCTGGAGGAGTGGGTGACCTGTCGACCAGCTCCTTAGGTTGTCGGCCAGGGCTTGTTCTTGTCGGCTACCAGTGGTGGCTGACGACCATTGGTCTCTTTTTCTAGATATTTGTTGACAGCTATGCCAGCTGTTGCTCACTGAGCTGCATCTTCATACGCGTGTATGGTGAGATGTTCACAAGCTCAAGACTTGTTTTTCTATATATAGGGGGTGTCCTCCCCCATTTTGGAGGGTTAGAAGATTTAGACCAAAACTATCTCTCTCTAGAATTCTCTCTCTCTCTCTCTTGATATTTTGTACACCTTTGCCTAGTTTCTCTTAGCTTTTGCATACCAACCCTTAACCAAATACTCTCACCTTTGCGCTGAGATAACTTGGGACCTTATTTGAGCTCTAGAAGGTGGTTTGAGCTTGGATTATTGGCTATTTTGTGCTTTGCTTCAAAGCTAAAAGAAGTTCAGGGAAGTAGTGGCCGACCGACCATCAGCAGTGGCCGACGGCCACTAGCAGTAGTTGACCGACCACCAATGGTAGCCGATGGCCACCATTGGTAGCCGACCGGCCATCAATGAAATTTGCACAGTATGTTGGTAAGATGGAGCAGAGGTATTCTGGGAGTTAACAGCACTGTTGGTGTTCAAATGTGCAAACAGAGGCGTTCAATGGCATGGCGATGGCTTTTCGGGTAGAGAAACCGAGCATACATGCATCCCTCAACTTCCCGAGGCCTTTTAGTTTCTTTTCTTAGTTAATTAGTGGTAGCTAATTCATGCAAACTTTGTAATTATTTAAGTAGATTAGTTAGTTAATTTATGTTGTAATTAATTAGCTTAATTGCTTTGTAATTAGTTAGTTAAGTATTTAGCTAATTAATTTGATTTGTAATATTTAATTAGCTTAGAATAGTTAGTTAAATTTTGTGTTATAAATTAATTAGCTTAATTAGCGTAGCTCGCTAGTTAGCTTATTCATTCGGACCCTCCTTCGTGAGGGCGTAATGTTGTAATAAGTGTGCGTGCGTGTGTGTATGTTTTCTAACCCCACGTCTTTCTTCCTTTTGTTTAATTGCTTTTGATGGATAGATTAGGGACATTTTCAATTAGCATACCTTGTTCTTGCATCCATTCATTTGTCTTGCATGCACCGAGGCTCGACGCATCATTCAAATTGCATTGTCATTTCAATATCTTCTTTGAATACGTGTTTAATCGCATGTTATTCAAATTGATTCATATGACATATTAGTAGCCGAGCCTATTAATTGCATTATTGCATGTGTCGCATTAGGCATCTAACATAGTTAGGATCATGTATCTTTCTAACTAGTTTTTGTTTTGGGTTGGAGTACTTGGTAAGTTTTTATGCTTTAGCGTACTTGCATGAGTGTGATTGCCATTTTTCCATGTTTAACATGCTTGCCATGAGATTATGTGCTTACTTGGTAAACTGCATGAACGCCTGTGGATGAAGGCTTGTTGCTTGAATTGGAACAATTCAACAAATGCGCGTTTTTAAGCCCACTTTGTTGTGGCAAAATCATGTTTTAAGCCCATTATGTTTGGTGGCAAACCCGTATCTTTAAGCCCACTTGAGGTGGCAAATTCAAACCATGTTAAAAAACAAACATAAGTTTGATTGTTCCAAATTGAGCAAGCTAGTCTATACTTGCTTGTATGCGTCACATAGTAAAGTTAGCTAATAACCGGAACAAGAGCACATAATGTTTATAAAAAACATATCATGATTAGTAGAGGCCGATCTTTGATCGGGCGAGCGGGAGTGCTCATTTTAGGACATTCCCCTCTCATACCCAAGTTCTCGAGCCGAGGCAACTTTGGTGATGATTGACACGTTGCCTTCGGCACGAGTCAGGGTTTCCTAAATTTTCCCAAAACAAAATATTTAGGTGGCAACTCTGTATCTGACAAAGTAGTCTAATTTTGGCATTATTTGATTTAAAATTGATTTTCCCAAAAGGTTTGCCAGATTTGGACTCTTTGGTGTTTATTAGTTTCACATTGAACTTATCAAACTAGATTCAGAACTGCAGGAGTTCGAACTATGAGGCCTTTTTTTCAAACCTTTTCCGAAAGGCGGGGCGCGAGAAAAAGACGAGTCCACACTCCCCTCAATTGATTGTCATCAAGTATCTAAATGAAGCTTTTCACTCATATAAGTTAGGGTTTTGACATAAAGACGTTGTTTGAGGGAATATCCATGGGAATCATCAAGATTCATTGTATTTATTTAACTTAAGAGTTGATTCTTGTATTTTGGGTAGTTTTAAGTTAGCTTGAGAGAATTTACCTTCTAATCCTTAAGTTTTGTATGTTTTGACATACATGTGTTGGTATCTCCTTTGGTCAACCATGAAAAGATGAAAAGATGAAAGGAAAATGTGATCAGTAAGTTGTATAGATTTCCTTAAAGTGGATTATGATCTATTTATGTATGAATTTATGTTTATTATGTTCACATAGTATGATATTGAGGAGAAATTGCTTATATTTTCTCTTAGAAATGCCCTTGGAAAGTTTGATCCATGATGGTATTCGAACGGCTCAAAACAGAGCAAGAACCGCACTTGTGGGATGCACAGCCGCACGTGCGGAAAGCAGGGGGGGACAGACTGGAACATTTTGTAATAAAAGCACGTGCGGGTTGCACGTGCGGCGCATCTTCCCGCACGTGTAGAGGGGAACTCCTGCACATGCGGCCATTGAGAGGAAATTCTGTCAGTTTTTCTTCCCCTGTTTGACCCTCTAAAACTGTTAATGTGTATATTTGATCCCTCTAAAATGCTTATGACTGAATAAGAATTTAAGGAATTGGGCATATGAAAAGGTTAAAGAAAAGTGAATAACTTATAAGTTGTGTGTGTGTGCCTTGTGTAGGTCACGTGCCAGAAGGAACCGTTTTTCATCCACATCATTGTGAGTAGTAGTAATGTAACGATATGTTTCATTTATGTATTGTGATTACGAATCTTATAATGTTACTTGTGAATGGCACATATTATATCCATTGTGTTTTAATTAGAGTAACAGAAATTATTGAATGACGATATATATACACAATGGACCCGAGCCATTATGACATGGATTACTTATGATTTATGGCCAGAGGCTGAGGGCGATGGGGATATGTTGATGTTCCATCAACCCTATAATATTTCAAACAGCTGTTGATATGTTGGGCCCAAGGTCGTTTCGCTATTATATTGGGCCTAAGGTTGTTCTGTCTTATGTAGGCCCGAGGCCGTTCAAAAATGAAAATATAAGTAAGATCAACTTACGACTTACGATCATACACTACAAAATTTATGCTCATACACATAACCTCTTTACATTGCTATTATTCACTGAGCCTTGTTCACTCCATATTTTTGTATGTTATGTAAGTGATCAGTCCGGAGGACAACCCTAGGTCAGCTCCAGGAGCCTTTTTGCTAGACCTATTTTGTCGAGTCATCCGAATTGGCCCTTTCGTTTTGTTTTGGGGAATTCTATATGGTGGTATATTTTGTTAAATCTTGTATGACTTTTCTTGGTTACATTACCAAAATTTAACTTTCGGGTTGCTACCCTTTGTATATACTTACATGTGTGGGCTTAATGGGATATGAACAATATATGCAAATCTTATATATATATGAAATGTTGTATTAAGATTCTGACATTTAGACACAACTCAATGGATGTTTTATTTTGATGTTATAATTGCTTCCTTTCAGGCCCCAATGTTGAGTAAAACTTAAGGACATTTAGTTATTTGAGGCCTAGGTGCGGGCCGGTCGTGTCCAAACTTTTAGGGGCGGGTTTGGGTCGTGACAGGGCAGCTGCTCACTTGTTATTAGTGTGGTTTGGCAGGGCAATTGAAGAGGTTTTGCCCATAGTTGGATGGCACATCTGGTGCGTCTGGTTCGAGGTAGACACAGAGTCACCAGCCAGCACAATCAACACAAGCCTCGAGGGCCAATCAGGGAGCCTCTTCGGCTTAGTTAGTGCATCAGCCATATGCTTCGTGGGGTGAGCAGGTTGAACAGAGACCTACTGGGCTTGTGTACGCTGTTGCAACGCCAGATCTTGTACCTGCTCCTTCAGTAGTGAGAGGTACCTTCTTGTTTTGTAATTCAATTACTACTGTATTGATTGAGACGGGTGCATCCCATTCTTTTATCTCATCTGCATCAGTTTGGAGTTAGAATTGGCTCGGTTAGCATCCCCTATCTGTGTAGAGTCACCTATTGGTGATGAGGTTATTTTAAAGCAAGGGTGTCGGGGGTATGACATCGAGGTTGCCGGTCGTCGATTACCTTTTGCATTCGTATTGCTTGACATATCTACTTTTGATGTTATGTTGGGAATGGACTAGTTATCGTCATACCGGGCTGTTATAGATTGTTACCGTCAGAGGGTTACTACATGTACCTTAAGCGGTGATTGCTTTTATTTCTTGGGGGACCGGGTGGATAGAGTCTTATCACCGGTATATGATCCGCGTGGGCGGAGTGAACTTTGTTATCTTCTTGCCAGCTTCTTGAGTAGTGAATGTGATGAAGTCTGGGTTCAGTTGCCGAGGGTGGTTTGTGAATACCCAGATGTCTTTCCCGAGGATTTTACTAGTTTACCACCTCACCGAAAGATCGAGTTCTTTATTGATTCAGTGCCTGGCATGACATCAATTTCTATGGCACCGTATCGGTTTGCACTTGCTGAGTTGAGTGAGTTGAAGATTCAACTCCAAGAATTATTAGATAAGGGTTTTATCCGCCCTAGCACCTCGCTGTGGGGAGCACCGACTCTCTTTGCTAAAAAGAAAGATAGAGCATTGCGACTTTGTATTGATTACCAGTAGTTAAACCGAGTAACTGTTAAGAATAAGTACCCAATGCCTCGTATAAATGACTTGTTTGATGAGTTGAAGGGGTCATGTTATTTCTCTAAGATAGACTTGAGATCGAGTTATCACCAGTTGAGGGTAAGGGAGGAGGATATCCCGAAGACGACATTCCGTACGGGGTATGGCCATTATGAGTTTCTAGTGATGCCTTTGGGGCTGACCAATGCACCGACCATATTTATGGATTTGATGAACCGAATCTTTCATGAGTTCCTAGACTGTTTTGTGGTCGTCTTTGTGGACGACATCTTGATTTACTCACCCCCTGAGGAGGAGCACAAGGAACACTTGTGAGTGGTACCTGAATTACTTAAAGCCCGCAAGTTGTATGCTAAGTTTGGGAAGTGTGAGTTCTGGTTGAAAGAGGTTAAGTTCTTAGGCCATGTGGTGTCCGGGGAAGGGGTGAATGTAGATTCATCCAAGATAGAGGCAGTACTGGATTGGGCACAACCTAAGAATACTTTTAAAATCTGTAGCTTCTTGGGGTTGGCCGGGTATTATTGAAGATTTGTGAAGGATTTCTCTAGATTAGCTTCACCGTTAACTAGAATGACGAGGAAGGGAGTTAAATTTGTGTGGAGTGAGACTTGTGAGAAATCATTTCAAGGGCTTAAAGTTAGACTTACCACTGCTCAAATCTTGATTATTCTAGAGAGGGGTTTAGGCGATTCAGTTTATTGTGATGCTTTACAAGAAGGTTTGGGTTGTGTTTTGATGCAAGAGGGGAAGATAGTGGCCTATGGCTCGCGGTAGTTGAAAGCACATGAGAGGAAACTACCCTACTCACGACCTAGAGTTAGCGGCTATGATCCTTGCCTTGAAGATTTGGAGACACTATCTGTATGGTAAGAAATTTGAGGTGTTTTTCGATCATAAGAGTCTGAAATATCTATTTACACAGAAGGATTTGAATTTGAGGTAGAGAAGGTGGATAAAGTTCATAGAGGATTATGATTTTAGGTTGCATTATCATCCAGGGAAGGCCAACGTCGTGGCCGATGCTTTGAGTAGGAAATCAATTGGCAGTGTAGCTTCTATCGCTTTCCGACAATGGGAAATGTTGGGTACTCTTGGTGAGTTTGACCTGCACTTGGGCGAGTCTGTTGAGTCTGTAGCCTTATTTTCAGTGGTTGCATAACCTACACTTGTGAACCGAGTGTTAAAAGTGCAGAGGGATGACCTTGAGGTGAAATCCCTCCGAGAGAAGATTTCCAATAGGAAAGTAGAAAGAGGTTTGACTGTGTATCCCGACCAGAGTGTGAGATACCGTGACCGTTTGTTCGTACCAGAGTCTTGCCGAGAGGAAATACTCCGAGAGTTTCACCATTCACGACTTGCGGTGTATCCAGGAGGCTAAAAAATGAATCATGACCTGAGTCGTCAATTTTGGTGGAGAAGTACGAAGAAGGATGTGGTCGTATTTGTGTAGAAGTGCCTTACTTTTCCACAAGTGAAGGCCGAACATCAGAGGCCAGCGGGTTTGTTGCAACCCTTGCCTATAGCCGAGTGGAAGTGGGAGCATGTCACGATGGATTTTGTGGTAGGCCTTCCAAGGACTTAACGGGGTAGTGATGCTATTTGGGTGGTAGTTGATCGGTTAACAAAGTCGACGCACTTTATACCTATGCGTGTGAGTGATTCGGTAGATTATCTTGCCGACCTCTACATTAGGGACATAGTGAAGTTGTACGAGGTCCCTGTGACGATTGTTTTGGATAGAGATCTGCGTTTTATGGCCCAGTTGTGGCAGAGGTTACAGAGTGCTTTGGGCACTAAGTTGACCTTCAACACCTTGTATCATCCTCAAACTGATGGGCAGTCTGAGCGTACTATTCAGATCCTTGAGGATATGCTTTGAGGTTGTGTCCTTGACTTCAAAGGTTCGTGGGAGAGGCACTTACCCTTAGTGGAGTTTGCCAATAACAATAGTTTCCAATCGAGTATTAGCATGACACTGTTTGAGGCCTTGTATGGTCGACCATGTAGATCCCCAGTGTGTTGGGCCGAGGTGGGTGATGCACCTTTGTTGGGTCCAAAGTTGGTTTGGGAAACGACGGAGAAAGTGGCACTTATTTGTAAGAGGTTGGCTACGACTCAGAGTTGCTAGAAAAGTTATGTTGACCGTAGGAGGAGACCTTGTCTTTTGAGGTAGGAGATCATGTATTCTTAAAGATATCACCAAGACGGGGTTTGATGAGATTTGGGAAGAGTGAGAGTTGTCCCCTCGATTTATTGGGCCTTTTTAGATCTTTGAGAGGATCGGGGAGGTAGCTTACTGTTTGGCGTTACCGCCACAAGTTTTCGAGGTTCATGATGTGTTTCATATTAGCATGCTTTGGAAGTATGAGCTGGATCCATCACACGTGTTGGATTGGACCGACTTAGAGATAGATGAGGATGGCTCGTATGAGGAGAGACCGGTGAGAATCTTGGATACATGGGACCAAGTTTTGCAAGGCAAAACGATTCCCTTGGTTAAGGTATTGTGGAAACATCACGGGGTTGAGGAAACAACTTGGGAGCTTGAATCGGAAGTCCGAGAGAAATATCTGGACTTATTTGTTGGTGTTTGAGCATATAACGAGATTTTGACTATTTTAATGAAACATAAAAGCATTGTATATGTTTTGAAATATGATAACATTGTATGTGTTAAAAATGTTTTGGAAACGCAGGCTTAACATGAACATTGTATATGTTGTTTATGTTTTGGGAAATATGAATTTATCATGAACATTGAATATGTTTTGGAAATATGGAATATATGTATTGAAATTAGTTAAAACTTTGGAAAATGCATGTTAAGATGTATATTGAGATTTATTCATCATGTGATAGGATTGAGTGACCGATGGATGGGTCATGGTATCGAAAATTGATTTGTAATCATTGTGGAAATTTGTTTAAAACTTGGTTTGAAATTGTAATTTGTAATTTCGGAAACGAAATTCTTTAAGTGGGGGAGGTTATAGCGATTCCGATTTTGACCCGACTCTTGTGGTGTTCCGGACTCGGGTTTAATGCTTTCATGCTATTGTTTACCTCTTTCCTCCTTTGTACCTCTTTGAAATTGGCTTTTGGGTTGTTGTAGTTGTGTGTTTGGAACAAGATGGTTGCCTGTTTTACCAAACCTTTGTTGCCTAGAATTTTGGTCCTCCGCTCGAGCGGCTATTCTTGCGCTCGAGCGAGCTTGGTAAATTTTGCTCCTCCGCTCGAGCAGCCTTTCTTGCGCTCGAGCGGGCTTTGCAAACTCTTAGTACCTTGCAAGTTTGCAAAACTACTGTGAGAGTGTTTTCTACGCTCGAGCATCATTTCCTACGCTTAAGTGGGTGGGCGCTCGAGCGGTTTTTCTTGTGCTCGAGTGTTGGTTTGTTGTTTGCAAAACTTTTGGTTGTGTGTTTTCTATGCTCGAGGGGAAAATTCTTGCGCTCGAGCGGAACAACTTATTATGCTTGACACTCGAGCGTCAACTCTTCTGCTCGAGTAGACTGTGCGTATATCAGATCCCGAAGGTGACATTTTATATCACTTTTTCATCATTCTCTCTCTAAAACTTTCCAAAAACCTAGATCTTGACTCTCTCTCTCTCTCTAAAATACTCTTTCTCTCTCTCTCTCTCTCTCTACATTTTGGCATAGATCCTTTGGGTTCACTACCCTAGTGCCTTCAAGAAGAAGGTAGAGCATCTCTAGATCTTCGTTTAGATCCGAACAAAGTTGGATTTGAGCATCCTTGGAGTTTCACCTTTTCTTTGCTTGGTCATCTAATTTTAGGTAGGGATTTTCTATACTTTTATATGGCTTTTAACTTAATTATTTGTCATTGTGTAACAATGGTGGGATTTGGGAGTAGTTTGAACAAACCTAGGGTTTGGGGGTGAAATAAAAGAGGGGTTTCTATATGAGTGTGAAATAGATGATTTGGGGTTTGAATATGAGGTTGTATCGTGTCAAAATTGTTGATTTTTGTAGTGATCCCAGCTTTGCCACTTCACTGAGTATGGCGGGGATCGAATTGCCCGGTCAGCTCGTGGGGATCCAAGGGGTAGCGCCCATTGGCGGGTTCTAGGGAAGCACCCTAGCAGGGTTGAGGGGCTGTGTCCCCGCAGCAAAAATGTAAAATGCATTAGAAGTTGCTTGTCCGATCGAGCGGCCGTTTATGCGCTCGAGCAGAGAATGTTTGGTTCCAGAAGTTTAACCTGTCTGCAAAAGTACCGGGAAAGTGTATTTCACGCTCTAGCGGACCATGTTATATCAGTTTGTGAATCAGATATTTCATATCACTTTTGTATATCTCTCTCTAAAAACCCTTTCCTGCCCTTTCTCTCTACATTTCCCTACGCCAAATTGGATCAAAACCTTGATTTCTCAAGATCCATTAGAGTTCTACCGTAAGTTTTTCATCAAAGTTGATTAACTTCTCGAGGGCTTCGTTGTGTGTGATAAAGATTGAGTTTCGACACCGTTGATTTTGGGGATTTCATCTCATTTGTTCTTCAAAACTCAAGGTAGGGATTTTCTTAGAGTTATATATATATTTTTGCAAGATCTATATGGTTTTCAAAATCATCTTTCGATAGCTTTGAAAATTGATTGTTGACTCAAGAAGTTGAGCGATTTTGAAAGTGGGTTTGTCACTTGTTCTTTTAAAATGATCTTATGGGTTTTGATCTTCATTGATTGAACAAAATATGATTTTGGAAAGTTTTTTCTTACAAAAGATTTGAGTTGTATAGTTTTGGTGAGAAAACCAAGAATTTGGGGATTTTTTTTAAAAGAGACAGAAAATCCATGAATGATATTGTTATATTTATTTTGTGTGTCAAAATAAATGGATGTTTGGAAAATTTCTTATTTATATTTATATAAATGATGAATTTCAGGGAAAATAAGAATTGTTGTTCATTTTGGAAATTATTGTTCAAAACGTTAAAATAGTCTTGAAATGACTAATTGTTGAGGATACTTGAGAAGAGAGAACTGTGTTATTCCTTGGATGATGAATTGGAATAAAAGTATTTATATTCATCTTGTGTTATTGGTATAACAATTCATTTGATTACATTAAATTTTGAAAGTTGATTTGAAAACTTGCATTGAGAAAAGAATGTTGAAAAATAAGTTTTCATGGAATGGTTTTGGGGTAAATACGTTGGTAAGTCTTGATAGGTGGTGTATATGATATTGAATAAGTTGGCTTGAGAGTCCGGGGTGAAAGACCGAAAACCAGCGCGGATAGGTATCGAGCCTTCCGGTTAATACCGGTAAAAATGACAATTTGGTAGAACTTGTATAGTCTACTTCCAGACATCGACCTAGGGATTACTAGAGTCGTATTTACCGCCCTTGAAATAAATTGTTAATTTTTGAACAATTGAAATTGCATGATATCATTCAGCATTATGGTTTTAAAAAGATGAAGATGTGATTTATCTCCAAAAAAGGCATAGCATGGCATGTGCATTTCATCTCTTGGAACTTGTATAAAATGTATATACTTTATTAAGAATTTCCTACTGGGCTTTATGCTCACCCTACGAGATTTTTGTGCAGGAAAAGATGTGGTGATCCCATCCAACTAGGGGCATGGAAGTATGTATGTTGGGAGTACAATGCTCTCATTTTGTTGTGACTTTGTGTGTAAGCCAAGGGCTATGTTTGTGTTGATTTGAATAACTGTTTTGTGTAACCGGGCTCAAGCCTTGGAAACTTGTAACCCTTGGGTGTATTTATTTGTTTATTTACTTGTTGTTGGATTAATGTATTGTTGCATGAAGAACTATTATATCATGTAATGTAAATTTGGAGATTTATATTCGGTTTTCCTTGAAAGAGCCATGATTGTTGTCTTATTATTTGGGCTAGAAATTTAAGGCGTTACAACTTGGTATCAGAGCTACTGGGTTTGGATACTCGAAGCTCGTGGCAAGTGGTTGTTTAACCACAATGGGTTCATTTAGCATGCTTAGGAAGTGTTATGTATTTTGTGACTGTGTGATAACATGCTTATGTGACTAAATGGATATGTGATTGGACTTTTGGGATGTTGTTTGCGCCTGTTAAATTCCTTGAGGTCTTATTAGAAGGGTATTTGATCAATACTCATTGTACTAAGAATTCTTGATTTTTCGTGGGACGAATCTCATCATAAGAGTATAATCCGTATGTGTTTACATGACTAAGTGCTTATGTGGGGTGAAATTTAATTGTTATATGGTAGAGGAATATATTGCATTATTGTGATCAATCGTGTAAGGCAAGTTGTGGGCACGTGTGGATTAGTGTGCTAAATTAATTCTATTGTCATTTATAGGATGTCAGGAATAGGTCAAACCCGTGGTGGTAGAGGCAGGAGGCATGATAGGGCTTGTCGAGGTGTGCATGAGGTACCGATCCATGAGGTTCCAGTGCAAGAGGAAGAGTTAAGCCAAGCTAATATGGCCGAACAAGTGGGGCAGGTGGGAATCCCGGGACAAGCGGGCCAAACCGCAATGGGGGCCCTAGCTCGAGAAATGGCAGGGACTTTAAGAGAGTCTACGAACTGGTTGAGGGTGGAGAATCAAGCCCGAGAGAGCACTGCGAAGTCAAGGGCGAGTTTCTTTACTAGAGAGTTCTTGCGGGCTAAACCGGATGAGTTCCATGGTGGCCCCGAGCCCAAGAAAGCGGATGAGTGGCTCGAGCAAACTGTGAAGACATTTGAGATGCTTCACATCGAAGATAGTGAACCAAGAGTGACTCTAGCGAGTTACTACCTTAAGGGAGACGCGGGTCAATGGTGGAAAAATGCCAAGGGTAGTGTGGAGCCTACATGGGAAGCCTTTGCGGTTGCTTTCCAAGATAAGTACATACCTCCCACTGTTAGGGAGAGATTGACGCAAGAGTTTAATGACCTGTAACGATCCCGGTTTCGACCCTTCTTTTATATTTTGCCACTTTGACTGGGTAGGTTGGGGATCAAGCTGCCCGGTCAGCGCCTCCGAAGTAAAAATGCTAAATGCATTCGAAGTTGGTTGTCCGCTCGGGCGGCCGTTTATGCTCTCGAGCGGAGAATGTTTGGTTCCAGAAGTTTGACCTGTCTGCAAAAGTACTGGGACAGTGTATTCCACGCTTGAGCGGGGCTTTTCACGCTCGAGCGAACCATGTTATGTCAGTTCGTGAATCTGATATTTCAGATCACTTTTGTATATATATCTCTCTCTAAAAACATTTCCTTTCCCTTCTCTCTACAATTCCCTACGCCAAATTGGATCAAAACCTTGATTTCTCAAGATCCATTAGAGTTCTACCATAGGTTCTTCATCAAAGTTGGTTAACTTCTCGGGGGCTTCGTTGTGTGCGGTGAAGATCGAGTTTCGACGCCGTTGATTTTGAAGGTTTCATCTCATTTCTTCTTCAAAACTTGAGGTAGGGATTTTCTTAGAGTTATATATATATTTTTTCAAGATCTAGATGATTTTCGAAATCATCCTTCGATAGCTTTGAAAATTGATTGTTAATTCAAGAAATTGAGCGATTTGGAAAATGGGTTTGTCTCTTATTCTTTTAAAATGATCTTCTGGATTTTGTTCTTCGTTGATTGAGGAAAATATGATTTTGGTGAGAAAACCTAGAATTTGGAAAAAAAATTTAAAGAGACTAAAAATCCATGAATAATATTGTTATGTTTATTTTGTGTGTCAAAATAAATTGATGTTTGGAAAATTTCTTATTCATATTTATATGAATGATGAATTTCAGGGAATATGAGAATTGTTGTTTATTTTGAAAATTATTGTTCAAAACGTTGAAATAGTCTTGAAATGACTAATTGTTGAGGATACTTGAGAAGAGAGAATTGTGTTATTCCTTGGATGATGAATTGGAATAAAAGTATTTATATTCATCTTGTGTTATTGGCATATGAATTCATTTGATTACATTAAACTTTGAAAGTTGATTTGAAAACTTGCATTGAGAAAAGAATGTTGAGAATCAAGTTTCCATGAATTGGTTTTTGGGGTAAATACGGTGGTAAGTTTTGATAGGTAGTGTAGATGAAATTGAATAGGTGTCGAGCCTTCTAGTTAATACTAGTAAAAATGACAGATTATAGGTGTCGAACCTTCCAGTCAATGCTGGTAAAAATGACAAATTGGTAGTACTTGTATAGTCTACTTGTAGATACCAACCTAGGGATTACTAGAGTCGTATTTACCGCTCTTGAAATGAATTGTTAGGTTTTGAAGAATTCAAATTGCATGACATCATTGCGCATGATGGTTTTCAAAGATGAAGATGTAATTTTCTTTCAAAAAGGCATAGCTTGGCATGTGCATTTCATCTCTTGAGACTTGTATAAAATGTATATACTTTGTTAAGGATTTCCTACTAGGCTTTATGCTCACCTTACGGGATTTTTGTGCAGGAAAAGATGTGGTGATGCCACCTAACTAGAGGCGAGGAAATGTGTGTTGAGAGTACGAGACTCTCATTTTGCTGTGACTCCATATATAAGCCAAGGGCTGTATGTGTGTCAGTTTAAATAATCGTTTTGTGTAACCAGGCTCAAGCCTTGGAAACCTGTAAACCCTTGGGGGTATTTTTTTTTTTATTTACTTGCTGTTAGATTAATGTATTGTTGCATGAAGAACTATTGTATCATGTAATATAAGTTTGGAGATTTATATTCGGTTTTCCTTGAAAGAGCCATGATTGTTGTATTATCATTTGGGCTAGAAATTTGGGGCGTACAACTTGGTATCAGAGCTACCGGGTTTGAATACTTGGAACTCGTGGGAAGTGGTTGTTTAACCACAATGGGTTCATTTAGCATGCTTAGGAAGTGTTATGCATTTTGTGACTACACGATAACATGCTTATGTGACTAAATGGGTATGGGACTGGACTTTTGGGATATTGGTTGCGCCTGTTAAATTTCTTGAGGTCTCATTAGAAGGGTACTTGATCAATACTCGTTCTACTAAGAATTCTTGATTTTTTGTGGGATGGCTTTCATCGCAAAAGAATAGTCCGTATGTGTTTACATGACTAAGTGCTTATGTGGAGTGAAATTGAATTGTGTATATGGTAGAGAAATATATAGAATTGTTGTAGTCGAACGTGTGAGTCAAGTTACAAGCACATATGAGTTAATGTGCTAAATTATTTCTCTTGTGTTCTTTATTAGGATGTCAGGAATAGGTCAAGTCCGTGGTGGTAGAGGCGGGAGGCGTGGTAGGGCTCGCCGAGGTGTGCATGAGGTACTGGTCCATCGGGTTCTGGAGCAAGAAGAAGGGTTCGGCCAAGCTAATATGGCCAAGCAAGCAGGCCAAGGTAATGTGGCCGAACAGGTGGGACAAGCGGGTCAAACTGCAATGGGGGCCCTAGCTCGAGAAATGACAGGGGCTTTAAGAGAGTCTATGAACTTATTGAGGGTGGAGAATCAAACCCGAGACAACGCAGCGGAGTTAAGGGCGAGTTTCCTTACTAGAGAGTTCTTGCGGGCCAAACCGGATGAGTTCCATGGTGGCCCCGAGCCCAAGAAAGCGGATGAGTGGCTCGAACAAACTATGAAGACATTTGAGATGCTTCACATCGAAGATAGTGAACTAAGAGTGACTCTAGCGAGTTACTACCTTAAGGGAGACGCGGGTCAATGGTGGAAAAATGCCAAGGGTAGTGTGGAGCCGACATGGGAAGCCTTTGCGGTTGCTTTCCAAGATAAGTACATACCTCCCACTGCTAAGGGTAGATTGAGGCAAGAGTTTAAAGACCTCAAACAACTCAATATGCCCATAGCCGAGTTTGAGGTGGTCTTCTCTAGTTTGTCCAGATTTGCACCAGAGTTGGTGACAACAGAAGAGCGCCGTTGCATTGAATTTGAAAAGAAATTGAAAACAAAAATTATGTTCAAGCTTGTCGGAAATATGATTCGAGAATATGACCGTCTTGTGGAGACGGCGACACACGTAGAAATTTCCATACAAGCCAAAGAGGAGAGGCTTCGCAGTTCGAGGTATAGGGGCCAAGAGTCTCAAGGAGACTATAGGCAGAACAAGAAGTGCAGGAACACCTATCCATCCCAGTTCCAACCACAGCAGTCTAGATCCACTTTTCCTTTGCCTAGTGTGGGTCTGAGAAAAAGTGCATCGAGTAGCTTCTCGTGTTTCAAGTGTGGCCAACCGGGTCACATAGCCTTCTCGTGCCCACAGAAGGGAGGAGGGCAGTTAATGTTACCACCATCGAACCGATCTCAAAGTCAGTTTCGGTCTCAAAATAAAGGTCAAGGGTTTAATTGTTACCAGTGTGGTCAGCCGGGGCATATGAAGAGAACTTGCCCACAGTTGGGAGGCACATTTGGCGTATCAGGGTCGAGGCAGACTCAGAGCCACCAGCAGGCTCAATCAGTCCAAGCTTTGCGAGTTAATTAGAGAGCTGTTTCGGCTCAGTCAGTACAACAGGCCTTTGCTTCGAGAGGGGAGCAAGTCAATCAGGGGCCACAGGGGTGCGTGTATGCTGTTACCGTGCCAGAGCAGTTACTAGAATCCTCAGTTGTGAGAGGTATTGTTGTTGTGTGTAATTCTTTGGCTAATGTATTGATAGACATGGGTACGTCTCATTCATTTATATCTACTGTATTTGCTTCTGCATTGGGATTAGAGGTAGCACGGTCAATGCCTCCACTCAGAGTAGAGTCACCTATTGGGGATACAGTTGATTTAGACCGGGGTTGTCGTGATTGTGAAATAGAAGTTGTTGGGTGTCGACTTCCATTTGCTTTTGTGTTGCTAGATTTTTCAAGTTTTGATGTCATTTTAGGCATGGACTGGTTGTGTTCTTATCAAGCTGTGATTGATTGTTACCATCAGAGAGTTACGGTGTGCACTTTGGGTGGTAATCATTTCTATTTTCTGGGGAACTGAGTTGATAGAGCATTATCGACAGTTGTTGAACCTTGTAGTTGGAGTAAGCTTAGTGGCCTTCTTGCAACTCTCTTGGATAATGAGAGTGACAGGTCTCGTGTTGAGTTACCAAGGGTAGTTTGTGAATATCCGGATGTCTTTCCAGATGATCTTACTAGTTTACGACCTCACCGGGAGATCGAGTTCTTCTTTGAATTAATGCCCGGCACGGCACCGATTTCCATGTCACCGTATAGATTTGCACCCGCCGAATTGCTTGAGTTGAAGATTCAACTCCAAGAAGTTTTAGACAAGGGCTTCATTCGCCCTAGTACATCGCCTTAGGGAGAGCTAGCTCTCTTTGTGAAGAAGAAGGATAGAGTTACAGTTAAGAACAAGTATCCTATACCCAGAATAGATGATTTGTTTGACCAACTTGGAGGGTCTCGTTGCTTCTCAAAAATAGATTTGAGGTCGGGGTACCATTAGTTGAGAGTCCAGGAAGGGAACGTTCAGAAGATGGCCTTTTGTACCCGTTATGGCCACTATGAATTCCTTGTAATGCCTTTTGGGTTAACCAATGCACCGGCTTCCTTTATGGATTTGATGAACAAAATTTTTCAGGAATACATGGACCGTTTTGTGGTCGTCTTTGTGGACGACATCTTGATTTATTCAACCTCTGAAGAGGAACATGAGACTTACTTACGGGTAGTGATGGGTTTACTTAGCGAGTGCCAATTGTATGCCAAATTTGAAAAATGTGAGTTTTGGTTAATAGAGATGAAGTTTTTGGGCTACGTAGTGCCTAGAGAGGGAGTGATTGTGGACCCCTCAAAGATAGATATCGTACAGGATTGGAAACAACCCAAGAATGTTTTTGAAATCCAGAGTTTCTTGGGGTTAGCGGGGTATTATCGACGTTTTGTAAGGGACTTGTCTAGACTAGCTGCACCTTTGACTAGGTTTACTAGAAAGGGTATCAAATTTGTGTGGAGTGAGGCTTGTGAAAAGTCATTCCAAGAGCTTAAGACTAGATTTACTACCGCACCGGTTTTGATAATTCCGGAAAGGGGTTTGAATTACACTGTCTATTGTGATGCGTCCGGGGATGGACTTGGTTGTGTCTTGATGCAAGAAGGAAAAGTTGTGGCCTACAGTTGACGACAATTGAAAACTCATGAGAAAAATTACGCCACCCATGATCTAGAATTAGCAGCAGTGATTTTTGCTTTGAAAATTTTGAGGCATTACTTGTACGGTGACAAGTTTGAAGTCTTCTCTGATCATAAGAGTCTAAAGTATTTGCTTTCTCAAAAAGACTTGAATTTACGACAATGGAGGTGGATGGAGTTTATGGAGGATTATGACTTTGAGTTACACTATCATCCGGGGAAGGCCAATGTGGTGGCCGATGCTTTGAGTCGAAAATCTGTGAGTAGTTTGGCAAATGTGGCCATTCGGGAATGGGATATGCTAGATGTTATTGACAAGCTTGATTTGCACTTGGGTGAGTCCGGAGAGAGTGCTACCTTGTTTGCTTTGAATGCTCAACCTACCTTGGTTAGTAAGGTCATAGAGGCACAAAGA
>NW_021024964.1:3065760-3107386 GCF_004153795.1 Camellia sinensis
GTGCACGCATGCACGCAAACCGAGGCAATGTTCCATGCCATTACATTGCATGGAAATGGCATATAGAATGCAACATGGACTTATACTAACATGAGAGAACCTCAGCCACACTCACATAAGAGGCCGGTGGATGAAAATGAAGTGCCTCGAAATGCGTGTACACGGGCACGCAAACCGAGGCAATGGCATATGCAATGCAATAGCCTGGAAATGACATATAGAATGCAACATGGACTTATACTAACATGAGAGAGCCTCAGCCACACTCACTTAAGAGGCCGGTGGATGAAAATGAAGTGCCTCGAAATGCGTGTACACGGGCACGCAAACCGAGGCAATGGCATATGCAATGCAATATTTATACTGCAATATGGCTAAAATGATATGCAAACATGCTAATGGGATTTCAGCACTGAAATGTGGGGGAAAATAGCCCCGAAATGAGGCGAAAGTACACCCGATGCATGGAATCTCTCCCGAAATGCAAAATTAGGCACATAGAGTGAACTACAGCTATACAAAGCATGCATAATTCGTACATGGAATGAAAAGACAGAAGCAAGGCAGCCCCAAAATAAGCATTTTACTAGTACAAATCATGGCCAAACAGCAAACAAAGATAGGGAAAAACTAGCATGCAAAAATGGCCCTAAACATGAGATTATGAAGGGACTCACAGCTGCTGACTCCAAATGGGTTAGGACCCTTCAACAACATTGAAGAGGGGCCCAAAATATGCATATTTACAGAACTGTAAAAACCCTAAAAACAAACATAGATATGGCTAAGCTTTTATGCAAGAAAATGGGCCAAAAGGTGGCCAAAGAGGCAAGTGGTATATGCAAAGCCCAAACTGAAAAATTCCCTTCTACAACATTGAAGAGGGACCAAAAATATTCATATTTACAGAACTGTAAAAACCCCAAAACAGTATAAAAACATGCTAGAAATGCAATGCAAAATGAGGCTCAAAAGTGGCTATAACACAAAGTCTACAAAATATTCCACAAACGGCCAAAGACCCTTAATGAAACATGAAGAATGGGCCAAAATAAGACTATTTCTAGGCCTGTAAAAAGACCAAAAACAGAAGCATAATAGGCTACCAAAACATGCAAAAATGGGGGCCAAAGAGGGAATATAACATGAAGTGGCATATGGAGGTCCCAAACCATGAAAGGCCCTAAATGAAACATGAATAATGGACCAAAATAAGACTATTTTCAGTGCTATAAAATGGCCAAAAACCAAAAGCACAATAGGCTGCCAAAGCATGCAAAAATGGGACCCAAAAGAGAATATAAAGGCAAGTATAGCATGGAGGTCCCAAACAGTGTTGAGCCCTTCTTCAATGTAGAAGAGGGGCTCAAAATAAGCCTATTTACAGTTTACATTATACTCCAAAACAGATCACACACAAGCTAAAAATACTACGCAAAATAACGGTATTTAAGAAGGATATTGAAGCAAGTGCAATATGGGGGGCTCAAACAGTGTTGAGCCCTTAAGAAAAAGTGAAAATGAGCTCAAAAGAAGGCCACTTTCAGTTAGGGCCGGAGCTCAAAACAGCGAGCATGTATGGCTTATAAATAGTGCAAGAAATGGACCAAAAAGGGGGAAATACTACTCACCCTTGAAGACAAGTCTTTTGTTGCTTCTTGGCTTGAGAGATGGTGCCTCCTAGCTGCTGGAAAGCTTCCCAAGTTGCTGGAAATGGAGTGGTGGTGGTGGTGCTTGGTGGTGATGAAGAAATGAGATGTAGGACTTGGATGTTTTGAGAAAATGAGAGAGATAGAGGGAGATTTGGATGCAAGACTTGAAGGAAATTTTTTCTAACCCTTAATACAAGAGATGGCAGCTGGTTATATAGACCAAGGAGAGGGGGAGCATGGAGGGAAAGGGTAGGGGAAAAGGACCAAGTCCTTTCCCCAAAAGGTGTCCCTCGAATGTAGATATTTCTGGGGGACAACAGCTATACAGCTGTAAAGTGCAAATTGTGAGGATCATGGCCGGCCACCTTTTGGAGTTGCAGGTGGCCGGCCGGCCACCCCCCCTAGCCGGCCGGCTAGGGGTCAAAAAGGTCAAGTTGAGTTAGTGGCCGGCCACCACAAAAAGATGGCCTCCCAGGTCCCCTCATCACAACCCTGTGGTTCAAAATTGCAAACTGTAAAACAGGAGAGAGAATAGGCCAATTTTATGAGGGGTTCAAAAGGTTCAATTGGAGTTTCTGGCCGGCCATATGATATTAGGAGCCTCACATGTGTGTACAACACAAATATGTGGTTTAGGGTTGAAGAAAGTGGCCCCAAGGTGTTCAACATTGGCTCAGAAGTGAGAAAAACGGGCGCTGGGGGCGAAAATGGAATATAACTGGTTGCTAAGATCCAAGGTGTTCAACATTGGCTCGGAAGTGCGAAAAACGGGTGTCGGAGGGCGAAAATGGAATATAACTGGTTGCCAAGATAATTGCTGGCCTCCCACTCTCCAGTGACCTTCCTGGTGATGAAACAGAGGCACCTGCCAAAAATGAACGAAAACCGATGCAAAACGAATGCTCGGGGGCCAAAACACGCAATTCGGGGTCCCAAAAATGGGCTGTTAAGCACCGAAAGTGGCATTCGGCCACGAAGTGGGTTTCTCAGACCCCAGTGTCCCTCAAAAGGGAGAAAATAAGATGTATGCCAAAATTTAGAGCAAACGGAGATGGTTAAGCGGTCCCGAACCGAGGCACACGGCTAACGGTCCCGAAAAACCAGAAATTGGGCTCCGAAATGGGCAAAATGGCCTGCGGCCACCAAATGTAGCCCACGGCCACTGAGAGATGGTCTACAGGACCTCTCCCTCCCCTCAGGAAAAGAAACAGAGAAAACCGAGTCTGGTTCGCAAACCGAGGCAAGGCACAGAAGAGGGTTCGGAAGTCCGGAGGCAGGGCTCACGGCCGCGACTCTGAAACTTCTGAACGAGCACATTATGCAACATCACCAAGCGCTCAATCGGTGACATCTGAGTCTTAAGGTCGGTCAAAAATGGGGTGTCTACACTAAGCTTTATGCTCACCCTACGGGATTTTTGTGCAGAAAAAGATGTGGTGATCCCATCTAACTAGGGGCGTGGAAGTATGTGTGTTGGGAGTACAATGCTCTCATTTTGCAGTGACTCTATGTGTAAGCCAAGGGCTGTGTTTGTGTGGGTTTGAATAATTGTTTTGTGTAATCAAGCTCAAGCCTTGGAAACTTGTAAATCTTTGGGGGTATTTATTTGTTTATTTACTTCTTATTAGATTAATGTATTGTTGCATGAAGAACTATTATATCATGTAATGTAAGTTTGGATATTTATATTCGATTTTCCTTGAAAGAGCCATGATTGTTGTCTTATCATTTGTACTAGAAATTTGGGGCGTTACAATTTTGGTACTTGGGATGATATTTGGAAAAAAGGGAGAGTTTGCCCTAAAATGTCTCAAATGTTTATTTTGTATGAATAAATGAACTTGATATTGCAAATATGAAATTGGATGATTATTGAAATAGATGGTGGAGTTGAATATGTATTATCTCTCTCCTATGAAAAAAATTTTATGTCTTGAGATTGAATATCTGTTTAGAAATAACTGTATTGGGCTATCGGTGGAGGATAGCTATGATTGTTGTAGAAATTGCATGAGGATTAGGTAAATTGAAACTAATCTCTTGTTGGTTGTCATTGAACATGACTATGTTTAAATACATTGTATATGTATGATTTGGGAGGAGAAAAGGGATGTACTCCATTGTGTGGGAGGAGGTAGGAGATGGACTCCATTGAAATTAAGTTGGCCAGAGTGTTCAGGGTGAAAGTCTCGAAATCTTGTGTATACATGGGTGCCGATCCTGTGGACGAAATTTCTGTAAAATGGCAAATTGAATTGTTTATGTGTTAATTGTATGATTGGAAAACCATTGAGTTGTAGTCTCAATTGGGTTGCTGAAAGATAATGAATTTGACTTGTGAATTGAGAAGAATAAATGAATTGGATATGAATCGAGGGAAACAGGGATTAAGATATAAATTTGGTACTTCATGATGTTACGAATTTGAGATTGTTTTATCTTCAGCATCGTATATGCACATTGTACTTATAGCTTCGTTAAATCTCATATATTGTGTTAGATTATTCCTACTGGGTTTTGGCTCACCCTATTTGGGAAAAACATTTTCAGGTGTCGGTGATATGCCTCTGCCAAGGCAATAGCGTGGAGAGACTTTTGGGAAGCAAGAGCTTCATTATTTTGTTTTGTTATCTGTATAGCCAAGGGCTTTAATTGTAATGAGCTGAGCTCACTTTTGTGTAAGCAAGCAAAGACTTGGAAAGGTGTAAGCCTATAGGGCATTTATTTTTACTAAACTCTTTTGTGTCAGTAACTCTATGAAATGAAAGAACAATGTATTCTAATTCATGTTGTTATTTATATATGCTTCTGGGTTATATTCATTGTATATTTTTTTTGGGGCGTTACAATTGTTTTCATATTATTTCAAGTAAATTACACTATATACCCCTACACTTTACATCAATTTCATTTTAACTTCTCATTTTTCAATAATTTATTCTAAAAAGTTTATAGTTTTAAAAAGATAGAGTTGTTTTTGACACGGTGAATTGTGTACTGAGCAACATATCAAATTTTAAAATCATTTAATGTAATGCCACCAAAATAGTTGACATAAAGATTGGTCTAATTAATTCATTTAACCATAAAAGCTCAACTCAAGTGATCAAATCTCTATATTAGTATTCCATTCATGTAAGAGATTTACAAAAGGCCCACATGCAATACATATTCAATCCTTATAGTGATTCTAGTTTAGACCCGACTCATTTGATGTTCTGGATCCGGGTTTTATTGTCTTATACGATTGTTCTTGTCTTATTTCTGCTTATTGCTCATTGAGTTTGGTTATTGGAGTGTCTTGGTTGTGTTTGGAACAAGTCGGGAGTTAGTTTTCTCAAAATGGTTTCTACCTAGATTTTGGCTTCTTCGGTCAAGGGACACTTCTTGCGCTCAAGCGGTCTTTGAGAACTCTCAGTACTGTTCCAGGCCTGTAGAGATACTGAGAGTTGGCATTCTACGCTCGATCGGTACTTTTTGCGCTCTAGCGGTGTTGGCTCGAGTGGTCTTTCTTGAGCTCGAGCGATGGTCCTCTGTTTGTAAAACTTTTGGGAGTTTGTGTTAGTCACTCAAGCAGTCACTTTGTGGGCTTGAGCAGTCACACTTCTTGCGTTTGGTCACTCAAGCGACCATTTCTGCGCTCGAGCGATCTGCGTGTATATATATCAATATGTAAAGTCACATTTTTTTGCTCACTTTTTCATATATATATATATATCTAAACATTCTAAAAAGCCCAGGTTGAGACCCTCTCTCTCTAAAAATCACATTCTCTCTACAAATACACCTAGATCCATTGATTTCTTCACCCGTGTCCCTTTGATAAAAACGCAGAACACTCCGAGAGCTTCCTTTTGATCGGAGCAAAGTTGGGTTTTGGCATTATTAAAGTTTCTCCATTCCTTCTCTTGTCTTCTAAGCTTGAAGTGGGGATTCTCCGCACTTTCTTATGATTTTTAACTTAGTTATTTGCTATTTTCTAAAACAATATTGTGATTTGGAAATTTTGGACAAAACTAGGGTTTTGGGTTAAAAATCAAAAGAGGGGTTTTTGAAATGGATTGTTGGAAAAGATTGAGGAAATATATTTATTATTGAGTTATGATGAAATAATAGATTTTTATATTTGAAATTGATTTATAAAGGAAAAAGGGGATTTTTCCCTAAGAATATCAAATGTTGATTTTATAATGATAAATGAAATTGATGTTAGAAATGTGGAACTGGATTGATGTTGATGAGGATGACGGAGTTAGATATGTATTATCACTTCCATCTTGGGATTTTTGGAAAGTTTATCTTTATGAAAATTATTTATCTGTTTAGAGATATCTGTTTTGGGCTATCGATGGAGGATATCTATGATTGTTGTAGAAATTGCATGAGAACTAGAAGAATTGAAACTATTTTCTTATCGTTTGCATTAGGCATTGTTGCATATTAACACATTGAAAATGTTTAATGCTTTGAGAAAAAGAGGTGAATACTTGGTAAATCTGGATAGGAGGTGTGATTACGATGTTAAGTTGGCCTGTGTGTCCATGGTGAAAGACCTGAAACCCGCGCAGATAGGTGTCGAGCCTTTCGGTTAATACCGGTAAAAATGACAAATTGGAAGTACTTGTATAGTCTACTTGTAGACACGTACATAGAGATTCACAGAGTTGTATTCACAGTCCTACTTTCTATTGAAAAGGAAACATTTCATGAATTGTGATATAAACCTGGCATTGCATGGTTTTGGAAAAAGATATATTTGTCATAAGCATTGCATATGCATTCACCTTATGACTTTATTAAGATTCATAAACTGTGTTGTAGTATCTCTACTGTGCTTTGGCTCACCCTATGTGGGAAAACTATTTTCAGGTGCTGATGATATGTCTCCACCAAGAACATAGCTTGGAAGGAACTTGGAGCTGAAAGTTTCTTTTGTTTATTTGTTGTATTCCTTTTTGTACGAGCCTAGGGCTTTAACTGTAGTGAGCATGGACTCATTTTTTTTGTAATCAAGCATCGTCTTGGAAAGTTGTAGCCTTTAAGGCATTTAATTACTTGCTTAGCTAGATTTCAAAACTTTTGTCTATAATACATGCTATATATTCAGGGTTAGGACTCATGAATGTATAACTACATCTGTTATCTTTTGTATATTTGAGATCATATGAAATGGAAGGGCATTATATTACGTATTGTATCTTCATTTCATTTTCATTATGCGATGGTTTCATTGCTAGTTATTTCAAGGCATTACAATCCTCTTAAAGTTTGAATCCATAGCATGTGAGATAGTTAGAAATGAAGAAAATAACAACAAAAGAATGCCTCATGGGCCAAGTTCCAAGACGTAGGCATGGAAAGAATCCACACAAGTAAAGTCCTTGGCTTGTCGAAAGAACTATCAAAAAAAAATGCCTCATGCTCTCCAAAGACTTCCCACACCCTTAGTTAGACAGGATCACTACATCCTTTCATGTACAAATCCATTTGGGGTGAGCACAAAACCCAATAAAGATATCTTCACAAAGTATATACGTTTATGCAATCGTATGTACATGAAAGCAATGATATGCCATGCTTCAAAATCACAAGTTTTATTCTTTTGAAATTCATACGCAATGATCTTTTAAAGACACTTCATTATCTGAATAAAGTCCAAACTTTAATACGAGGTGGTAAATATGGCTCAAGTAATCTCTAGGCTGGTGTCTGCAAGTAGGCATAACAAGCACTACCAATCCCCGACTTTACTAGTTCCTAACTGGAAGGCATGTGGTACCTCTTCCGCGCGTGATTTCGGTTTTTCACCTTAAACCCTCAGGACAACTTAACACTACCATCTACACCTCTTATCTAAACTTACCAAACGTATTTACTCCAAAACATTTCAAGATTTTCAATTGTTTTTTCAAAATAATAAATCAATTCCCAAGGCATAGCCATAATAAATAACATTAAAAGCTATATAAAATGAATGAAATGAGATACAATTATAAAGGTTCATTGTAACATTCTTCAATTCTCAACATTTGCTCAAGATAAAATATAATATTCAATAATTCTGCATTCATTTCCAAATTTCCATACTCACGTGACATGTGATACTTTTTCATATTCACAATCATATTTATTTCATTCTCATAGTCCAAGCATATACATAATCATTCTATCATATAAGTTTCTTAACTCAAAATCCCATCCATCCCATAGATATCTCAATCAATATAACAATAAAGTAATTTCATCAATTTTTTATATTAGGTTTTTGTAATTGGCAATCTCGTTTGACAAATTTTGTATTTTTTAATTGTACCTAAATTAAATTGATATAATATTTTTTTAAATGACTAAAGTATTACTAAAATTCAAAAAAAATAAATAAAATACAAATGAAAAAAAAAATTAAATAAATAAAATGATTAACATGTCGACTTCTAGATCAATACCTAATACATCAAAAAATTAATAGTTACTTGAAAAAAATAATTCAACTGAAATTGCATAGAGTTTGGTAATATTCTATAACAATATTTGGCTTTAGCAATCACATCATTAAGGAAAAATTGAAATAAAAAATTAAAAAAAAACCTAACAGGATCAACCAAACCAAACCAAACCAAGCCTTAAGTTCCATCAAATGGGGTCGGCTACATGAATTCTTCTTCTCCACGCGGCCCTATCAAAAGCCATTTCGTTAGTCAAATTAAGTAGATCCATACCTCTATTTACAACGTTAGCCAACGTTAATCTAGGCCTACCCCGTCCCCTAACACTCCCCTCTACCGCTACAGCATCGCATCTCTTCACGACTGCCTTTGTTAGTCTTCGTTGAATGTGACCAAACCATCTCAATCGATTCTCTCTCAACTTATTTTCTATCGGTGCTACTCCTACCCATTCTCGAATACACTCACTCCTGATTCTGTCCTGTCTAGTCTTGCCACACATCTACCTTAGCATCCTTATCTCAGCCACACTCATCTTATCTACATGTTATTTCTTAGTTGCCCAACACTCCATCCCATGCAACATCACTGGTCTAATAACCATTCTATAGAACTTACCTTTTAGTCTAGTGGATATTCATTTATCGCACAGTACCCCAGATGCACTTCTCCACTTACACCATCCCGTCTTAATCCTATGGGCCACATCCGCATCAATCTCCCCCGCTGTTGTGATAATCGACCCTAAATAATGAAAATGTTCACTCTTAGGCAATTCTTGGTTCTTAATCTTCACTTCTCCTCTGCTTTCATGGTCACTGTTACTAAATTTACACTCCATGTACTTTGTCTTATTTCTGCTTATTCGGAAAGCTTTAGATTCAAGAGCTTTTCTCCAAACCTCCAAATTTGTATTAACTCCTTCTCTAGTCGCATCCACTAGCACGATATCGTCTGTAAAAAGCATACACCATGGCACGCCATTCTGAATATTTCTCGTCAACTCATCCATAACTAAAGCAAAAAGATAAGGGCTTAAGGTAGATCCTTGGTGTAACCCAACATTGATAGAAAATTCATTTGTCTCTCTAGTAGGCGATCTAATAGTGGTCACCACCCCTTCATACGTGTCCCTAATCACATCAATGTAACTTTCTGTCACCCCTTTCTTCTCTAACACCCACCATATTATATGTTGGGGTACTCTATCATATGCTTTCTCAAGGTCGATAAATACCATATGAATGTCTCTTTTCTTTTCTCTATACTTTTCTATTACTCTTCTCAAAAGATGAATCGCTTCCATTGTTGACCTGCCGGGCATAAACCCAAATTGATTCTCTGACACCTCTGTTATATCTTGTAATCGGCATTCTATCACCCTCTCCCACACTTTCATTATATGGCACATTAGCTTGATTCCTCTATAGTTGTTGCAATTCTGGACATCTCTTTTATTCTTATATATTGGCACTAAAATACTCTTCCTTCACTCATCTGGCATGTTCCTAGTCAACAAAAGTTTGCTAAACAACCTAGTCAACCAAACAACCCCCTTTTTACCCAAGCACTTCCAAGCTTCAATAGGGATATCATCGGGTCCTAAAACTTTATTTGATTTCATCTTCGTAAGTGCAATCTCCACTTCAAAATTCCTAATCCTGCGATAAAACCTATAGTCTTGGTTTATCGTATTACTAGCTATTTCTTCCCCTATTGCCGTACCTCGATGTTCTTCATTTAATAGTTTCTCAAAATAGTTCTTCCATCTTTCCTTAATATCTTCATCCTCACTAATTAGAATCCTTACTCTTGATGTACTTAATTTGATTAAAATCTCTTGTTTTCCTCTTCTGTATCTTAGCAAGTTTGTATACTCTCTTCTCTCTTTCTTTACTATCTAGTCTAGTGTATAGGTCATCATAAGCTTTTAACTTAGCCTTTCTCACTACTTTTTTGACCTCCTTATTAGCCAATCTATAGCTCTTAAGGTTTTTCTCATTTCTATCCTTCTGCCACTTTTTAAAGCAATTTTTCTTTGCCTTAACTACTGCTTGAACCTCTTCCCTCCACCACCAAATTTCCCTAGCGCTGGGTCCCGTCCCTTTCGACTCTCCAAGCACTTCTCTTGAGATTCTCCTCATACAATTGGCCATTGAGTTCCACATAGTATTATCATCATCTTCCAAGTCCCAAGTACCTTCTTTATCCATTCTATTCTTAAAATATTTCTAGTTTATCCCCTTTTAGGTCCCACCATTTCGTCCTATGACGCCCACCATCCTTCCTAGCTTGGTATTGCCCTCTAAAACATAAATCTAGTACCAAAATCCTATGTTGAGAGGTTAGGCTTTCTCCAAGAATCACCTTACAATCATTGTATTTTAGGCGGTCCACTTTTCTCACTAAGAAGTAATTTATTTGACTCTTAACTGACCCACTCTTAAAAGTTATCAAATGCTCCTCCATCTTCTTATATATAGTATTGGCCATCACCAGGTTAGAAGCCAACGTAAAATCTAAGATACTCTCTCCAGCCTCATTTTTGTCACCAAAATCGCATCCACCATGCACCCTTTTTTAGCCTAGTTTATCCATGCCTACACGGCCATTAAAATCTCCACCTATAACCAGGTTCTCTCCTACGGGCATCTCCTGTAAGATCTCATCCATTTGCTCCAAAAAATTCCTCTTAGTCTGATCATCTAATCCTACTTGATGGGCCTATGCACTAATAACGTTCACTATATTCCCTTCAATAACTAGTCTAACTAATATAATCCTATCCCATTTCCTAATGACCGTCACTACATTCTCCACCAGACCCTTGGAGTATAAGAGTAATATATGATAAATAAGAGTAGTATATGATAAATAAGACTTTGTGAACATGTTTTCTGCAAAATAAGGCTGAATTGTTCTAATAGAAAGTTGATAAAGGTTGAATAATTTCTTTTTAAAGAAAAGAAAGACCAATTTGTTATTTTCCAAATAAATAAATAAATAAATAAATAAATTTGACTGACAAAAATAAAACCATAATCTAGAGTTTTTTTTTTATTTAAAAAAAAAATTGTGTGGTATTATTTTCTTCTTTGATGTTTTCATTTCTAGTTTTTTACTTTTAAAATATTTCAAAAAAAAATGAAAATTAAAGGGAAAATAAAAATTAAGTGGTAAATTTAAAAACTAATTTCAGATATATGATAAAGTATATAAAATTGCTTTTTAATGTTGGAAAATTTATCATTAATATGTAAATATCTTTTTAAAATTATACTGAAACGAAATTCTTCCAAAATTAAACTCATTATTTTCATATTATTTCCAGTAAATTACATTATAAATCCCTGCACTTTACATCAATTTCATTTTGACTTCTCATTTTTCAATTGTGACAATTTATTCTAAAAAGTTTATAATTTTAGAAAGATAGGGATGTTTTTGACATGGTCCATTGTGTACTGACCAACATATCAAATTTTATAATCATTTAATGTGTTTAATAACAGTGTGTGTTGAAAGATTTTGATGTGTGCAAATAGAGAAACTCCCAAAATGAGGCCATTCATAATAAGTAAAACTAATATAAAAATGAGATGATTTTCTCAAAAAATTGAAAGTTTTTCTTGGCCTCATTTAGAGTAACTTACACCGTTGGTTCCTTTAGTTTAACTGATATTTTACTATGTTCTAGTAGTTTAGTTTTAAATAATTTGATCTCTAAAGCTTTAATTTTATTGCAATGTGATCCTTTTATTATTTACCGTTAAAATTTTGAACGAAAAAAAATCATGCAAAATTAGAGGAATCAAAGTAGTGTCTTTGTAATTTTACATTGATCTTTCTAGTTTTGCATGTGATATTTTTCATTTAATTGTTAACGGCACATAAGAAATAGACCACATTATAACAAATAGAAAGTGTAAGATTTAAATTATGTAAATTAAAAATATGGGAACTAAAATGACACTTCAGTCAAATTATAAATACTAATAATATAATTGTCACGCCTCACTTTTTATTACTTGGATTTCCATTACCAAAGCCATTATTATACATTCAATTCCAGAGAGAGCACACATAAGCTCATTATATATACAAGGAATACATAAGTAAGAATTCTCTCATTCGAATATAAAATGAATGCAACATGAATTTATATTTAAATAAATTGCCCGTAGGCTTACATCATTTAAACCAAGAGGAAGGGTTTAACCCTTTTACATCAATGACATTCCGCCTCCACATAAAAGGCCCCATGCCCAACAGATAAGGAAGATCTGTGACCTTGTAGCACATCTCGATATTCACTTGAAAAAGGATCAGCAACATAGGATGAACATAAAGTCTAGTAGGAATCTCAACATGATCCTCAACAATAGCAACTTACAGATAGCTATGATCATGAATGCTAGTCTCATACCATATAAATAATGTGACATTTTATAACCAAAGTATACTTACATAAATACTTTTCTCAAAAACATTTTGTTTATTCAACAACACCAAGGTTTTCTTTTACTACCCGTTTCCCATTTAAACAATTATTACACGATAACTGTATTTTCTGTTTGTGACAAAATACCACATAATATCCCTTTTATTTCCTTTTTTTTTTTTGAAAGCACGTTCACCAAATCCGATTTCTTCACATTATTTATACCCAATACACAACCAAAGTCTGACTCTACACGTTCATCACATTCTCAATCTTAAACTCAAAATTCAACGAAACACCTACAATAAAATAATTCATGGTAGGAAACTCCCTCTACCACTCTCTAGCACGTCCAAATGTACATGAACACATCTACTCAACATATAAGACAATTCATCCTTACAAAATCATAGTCATCATAACACCTGACACACACAGTCAAACTGAGACAACAATGATAAATAATCTCTGCTCTACCTGCCTGAAGTATGGTAAGCCAATGATACATCTTTCCACAATGAAATGCCAATTTACTAGACACCAACTGGAAGGGAATGGTACCTCTGCTAATTCTCCAGGCGGTACTTGGAAGGTAATGGTACCTCTGATTCTCAGCATAGCCAATTCTCTAGGCGCTAGCTAGAAGGTAATGGTACCTCTAATTCTGAGCGCATTACACATTTTCCAACCATCATTTCATACAACATTCATAGATAACACAAGTGTACTACTAACACATAATCATTTCAACATTCATACTGTCATCCTCCACCGATCACCAAGGACAAAACCTCTAATAATATGTATTAAACACAGAACACCATTAACCAATTCTCATGAAACTTTAGATCTAATTACAACAATAGTAAAAATAAAATATATTTATGATTCAATCTCAAGTTAATTTCTAAAATTCACCCAGTGTTGGTGTTTCATTCTTCCATTTCAAAATCAATTATCTTATCCTTCCACATTAATATTCTCCACCCTTTGCCTCAATCCATTTATTTCATTTCACAAAAAACAAAAACAAAAACAAAAAAAAAAAAAAAGAAGAAGAAGAAATGACCAACTCAATTTTCCTTCATTTTAGATAAGGGATTTCAATCATGGCTAACAAAGTCAATATTTACTCAATTTCCATATAACGGTAATGTAACCCAATAATATTATAATCTCATGGTTAAATCCCCTTTTTCACAATTAACAATTTATCAATTCGTTATACTTAACCATAGTCAATCCAACACAAGTTTATGCTCAAATCATAAGACCCAATTTAATCTTAAATCAATTACCAAATCATTAATCACATTTCTTAAATCCATAACATAATTATTTCACAATTTCAACCCCTTTTTACCTATTAGGCATTATTACAAAAATTTGGGATTTATCTCTCTCTAATCATGGATATGTTAAATAACACCCCAAATTAACCCAACATCAACCAATCTCAGAAAATTTCAATCTCAACACCCAAATCTTAGATCCGCTATCATGATTTTTGAAAAATCCATAATAACATGGTTGTTATGCAATAAAAACCTACCACATGTCTATCTATGGACGAAGTATCGAAAAAGATCAAAGAAATTCCTACCTTAGGAGAGAAGACGAGAAAGAGCTCAAAAGTCAACCTTGCTGGAATACGATCTCCACCGGTCAAGACGAAGCCCTTGACCTGCTTATCATTTTGGTATAAGGAACTAGCACCAAAATCCCAATGGATTCTTGGGATCAAAAGAAAATGCAAAGCTTTGGAGAGTTTGGGTAGAGAGAGATGAGAGAAAAAGCGAGAAAGATGATATATAGAGAGAGAGAGACCAAATCAGAAAAATGAAAGAAAAGGATCAAAAGACCAATACATAGCTGTAAAGCATGAAAAATGAGACAGAAAATGCGCCTGGCCGCATGTGCGGTGTCCTCTCTCGTACGTACGGAGCGGCCTCCCACACGTGCAGCTCCCACCTCCGCACGTGCGATCTCCCCCGCACCTCCACTCATGCACCTGCCTTTTAAGCAGTGTGCACACAGCCCTCTCCCCTGCTTCCCGCACGTGGGGCCTGGCCTGCCGCAACTGCGGCTGCTCTCCCACAAGTGCGGCCCAAGGCCCCGCACGTGTGGCCTTGGCCCCCAGCTCGGGAAAATCATCGGCTTCTCCCTCGATACTCCGGAGCCGACCCCGCACCCTTTGAAACGAGTGAAAACTTAGAATCGAGACAACCACAACATAAAATATTTTAAGAAAGAAATTTCAACAACTTACCCGACATCTTAAAAACAATAATTCTAACATAACTCAAGAGAACAAAGCAAAATACGCACCAGTCATCACAACCTCCCCACCTTAGGAAATTTTGTCCCTGAAATTCAACAACTTCGAAATAAAACTTAACACTTCAAGAAGGAGACTCTGGACTTGACTTTCTTCGTGCCCCCTTTCGGAGAGCTCGAATTGGTCCTACAGTTTAGGCTCCTGTCACGGTTCTGAATCTAATCTCAAAAAGTGCAATGTGGGACTAATAAACACCAAAGAGTCCAATCTGGCAAATCATTTTGAAAAATGAGATTTTGAATCAAACAATGCCAAACTGGACTGCTTTGCCAGATTACAGAGTCGTCACCTAAATATTTTGTTTTTGGGAAATTTAGGAAACCCTGACTCATGCCAAAGGCCACGTGTCCGTCATCACCAAAGTTGCCTCGGTTTGGGAACTTGGGTACGAGAGGGAAAGGTCCTGAAATGAGCACCCCCGCTCGCCCGATCAAAGATCGGCCTCTACTAAACATGATATGTTATTTTATAAACCTCATGTGTTTTTATTTCGGTTATTAATCTAACTTTACTATGTGACGCACACAAGAAAGTATAGACTAAGTCGCAAGACTTAGAACGAATTCAACTCATGTTTGTTTTTGAAAATGATTTGAATTTGCCACCCTCAAGTGGGCTTAGAAATGCGGTTTTTCCACCTCTAGTGGGCTTAAAACATGATTTGCCACTTCACAAAGTGGGCTTAAAACATTCATTCGTTGAATCGTTCCAATTCAAACAACCAACCCTTCATCCACAGGCATTCATGCAGTTTAGCAAATAAGCAAATAGCCTCATGGCAAGCATGCGAAACATGGCAACATGGCATTTACACTCATGCAATATGCTAAAGCCTAAAAGCTCACCGAGTACTCCAAGCCAAAACAAAAGCTAGTTAGAAAGATGTATGATCCTAACTATGCAAAATGCCTAATGCAATGCATGCAACATGAAATTAATAGGCTCGGCTACCTAATCATGGTATTTGCAACACTTTGATAACATGGTGTGAAACACGTATTCAAGTAAGTGTATTGAAATATGATGCAGTTTGAATGATGCGCCAAGCCTTGGTGCATGCAAAACAAATGAATGATGCAAACATGCAAGCATAAGGTATGCTAGTTGAAAATGCCCTTAATCTAACCATCAAAGCAGTTAAATAAAAGGGAGAAAGACGTGGGGTTGTAAGACATGCACACGCACACGCATTCGTATTACAACATTGCGCCCTTGCGCAGGAGGGTCCGAATGAAATAAGCTAAGCTACACTAAGCTAAGCTAATTATTACAACACAAAACTAATTAACTATTCTAGCTAATTAATTACAACACAATTGAATAATTAGCTATGCTAAGCTAATTAAGATATTACAACATTCGAATCGAACAATTAGCTACGCTAACTAATTAGTAAGGCAATTAAAATGGCGTCAAGGGCGAGGGACGCATGCATGCTCGGTTGGCTTTCTTTCGAAAATCCACCGCCTTGCCTTTGGATGCCTCTGTTTGCACTTTGCTTTAATCTCTGAACATTGCACCAATTTCCAGACTGTTTCTGCCCTAACACAAGAACATTTTGAACAACTTTTCCACTGATGGTCGGTCGGCTACCATAGGTGGCTGTCGGCCACTGCTATTGGCCGGTCGGCCACTCTTTGTGGTTGTCCGCCACCATTAGTGGCTGGTCGGCCACCCTTTCCCTGGAATTCTCCTTTTTGCTACAATAGAGAGTAAACAGAGGAAAAACAGTATATTCTCACACAATATATGAATTATTTTCCTCCTTATCATTTCTTAAGCTCAAAAGAGTGTAATTCTTCGCTCTCGAGCCATCAACCAAGCATTTCCAATGCATGATGGCCAAAGAGTCAAGCTTGTACAAAGTGCATGAATGCACAAATAAGACTCGAAGGGCGACCATCCTATCATGGATGATCAAGGGTGACGACGACTAAGAAAAATGACACGTTTGATCACTTTGAGTATGAAATGTCCCGTTTTTCTTATGTTTGGATTAACGTCTGATCCAAACACATGCAATGCAACACGACATGCTTATCTTGCTTAAGTTTTACTTGGTTCATTTTATTTACTCATTTTAGATTACCGATTAGTCCTTTAACCGATTAAGTTCAATATGAAAGTCCTCTAATTGGAAAGATGGCCTAAGCCACAAGTGCCTTGAGCATGAAAGAGGCCTTATGCTGTTGGTTAGGAGGAACCATCAAGGGAGAGTTAAAACCATTAGGCATGAGAGCCTCAAATGCACACTTAAGCCAACAAGGGGCTCAAGACCACTTTCAAAGAAAATTAAAAGGCGAAGAATAGAAGGAGGTTGCAGACTTTTTATTGCTAAAATGGCATGAAAAATGGCACTACAACATGAAAGCAACACATGCACAACATGTTCAAAAGCCAAAAGTATTAAACTAGTGAAGAGCATTACATTGGAAGCATGCAATATCAAGCTTAAATGACCAAACTAGCTCTGGACAGAGCTTAAACATGCCAAATCAGTGGCCAAAACATCCTAAGATTAAAGCATAAAAGGCAAGAAAAACATGCTCACATGTTAGCTCACAAACAAGGCTCAAAACACAACTCTCAAAAGCAATGAAAGAGTGAAATAAGTGAGAGTGTGATAGAGCTATATACACTGAAATCACATGTAAAATGATACTATATCATGCAAGCCACTCAAGCAAAGCATGTTAGAGGCCTTAAACAATGAGCTAGTGAAGGCATATGTACTACAACTATGCAAGACAAGGCTCATATGACTAAGAAGGCTCAAAACAGAGATAAAGCATGCTAAATCAGAGCCTAAAAAATACTGAGATCAAGTCACAAAAAGGTAGAAAAACATGCTCACATGTTAGGCTATCTACACTTGCAAACAAGACACAAGGAGGGGAGGGGAGGCCACCCCCTCATATTTTGGACCTCAAAACCAAGTTTTTACCACTAAAAGTTCCCTAGAATTCAGTGATTAAAAGGCCAAAAAAAGTTATTTTAAAAGCTTTGAAAAGTGGCATAACACTTTAGCAAACAAGCTACAAAAAGGGTGACCATTGTAAACCATAAAAAACAGAGATTTCAGAGGTTAAAACCAGCCTAAAAACAGTATGCAAAGGTGGCCAAACAAGTAACTAAAACAAAGCCTAAAAGGGGTAAGCCTTATACCTTTGAAGCGTAGCAACAAATAGCCACAATTCTGAGCTAAAACCAGCCATAAGATCTCAAACTAGGCCTCCAAGAACCTCAGCACCAAGGTGAAGGTGTTTGGTCAAAGGTCTTAGTACAAATGTGTAGAGAATTCTCACTTTCAAGCACAAAATAGGGAGAGAGAGAGAGAGAGAGTAAATTTGCTCGCAAATTTTTGTAACCCCTTCAATGGTGGAGAGACCCCTCATTATATAGAAATTCAAACCAAAGGCCTGCTTTCATCCCTCCATATAGGTGTATGGAGATGAGTATCAGTGAACAATAGCTGACATTGTCTGGCAAAGAAATATTTGAAAAAGGAGAAAAATGGCCATCGGCTATCATTAGCGGCCGATCGGCCATTAATGTAGCCGACCGGCCACTACTAGTGGCCGGCAGGCACAAGTCATGGCCGGCAGGCTAAGGGGATGGCCGACAGGTCACCCTCTCCTCCAGAAGGAAAGAAACAAGCTCTTGGCCCACAACCAAGCACAAAACAGACAAAATTAGAGGCTCCAAGGCAAGGCGCTCCGCCAAGACCTTCTGGGACTCAAAACAAACACAAGTGCGAACAATCATTGGATGTTCAAACGATGATGTCCAAGTCTTGAGGATGGTAAAAAATGGGATGTTTACAGAGACACAGTATCGAAGAAGACCACCCAACCTACCAAGGAACATAACACAACTCCCGGCTACAATCAAACTTGGAATACCAACGTACTGACTCTAGTTCGACCTCTCAGAGCTCCAAGGATACTTGACCTACCAAGAACACAAGGAACAGATTCATAGACATTTCCTCGACCCGTACCACTCGCTAGGTCTATGTGACAAGAACAATAACGACTTGAACACCCAAGGCATCCACATGCCCAAACATTCCCAAACGCTTAACACCTAACATGAAGGGAACAAGGTTTTCACTACAAGATCCTTGGTTACCTCACTCAAAAGGAAAAGATTACAACAAAACTCGACCCAAGGCAAGACTCCGGCCTAACAAGCCCTTACAATAACCAATCAATCCACATAACTGAACATACAAGTCCAAAATTTAGAAATACAATAAAGTGGTTATACCATCCCAACCATAAGGGTATAATAATTTAACAACTCAACCCAAAAAAAAAAATTCATCTTTTTCCCAATTCTTGGTAAAAATCATTTCTTTACGTATAAAACATTTTCTCAAAGGTGTTCAAAACTCACACCGATCACAAGCCAAAATACATTTCTTGCCTTTCAAGCAAAACCCAAATTTCATTTATTTCCAATTCCATTCCCACATAACAACCGGTGAGCCTCTACCGTCACCCAATAACGCCCATCACCCACATGGTGATAGCCACAACCAACATCAACAGAACATTTCTACAATAATAATTAACAGAGATAACAACGGTGCCATCAACACAAGATACCACTATCATGCAATTTCATTTGGTCAAGATCATTATTACTATGCAATTTATCGTCCACACAAGGTAACAAAACATGCACATAAACTAGTTACAATGAGAATTGTTTATATCATCTTAAATAAAAACTTTTTTCCTCATTTATACCTTTTCTCAAAAATTTACTTAAATTCATATTGTTTTCCAACAAAAGATTCATGTCATAAACTTTGAGTAAAACCAATTTATTTTGTAATTATTTTTCCAAAACAAGCTTTAAAATCTCACCCCAAGGGTTTTAGTTGAAATAGAGATGCCATAAAAGTTTTCAAAAGCTGGCAATCATCTTCCAATTTATTTTCTCAACAAATAACAAGTGAATCCGGACCATCACCTGTAGACACCCCATTTTTGACCGTCCTCAACACTTGGATGTCCTTATAGGTTCATCCAACAACAAGTTTGATTGCTCATCGAGTGTTCGACTTTTGCAACGGAATCTTCCAGGTTTGATCCTTCCAAACCCTATTTCCATTCTGTCTCATTTTTGGACCACGTGTTGGTCTTTGCTTTGTGATGCCCTTGATGGCCTGCTGGCCATCAGAGAGGGCTGCCGGCCATGGGATTTGCCCTACAGACCATCAATAGGCTCTTCCGGCCATCAATGAGGCACTGCCGGCCACCATTGATGGCCGGCTGGCCACCAATGTTTCAACAGATATTTTTGTAGATATTTTGAGCCAGCTGTTTACAGGATAGCTCATCTACATGCACGTGGAGGGCTAGATTTGTTTGAAGGCTCTTTGTATCTTCTATATATAGAGGCCTTTTATATGCATGCAAGGGTTGGAAGATTTTGGCTAAGATATTTCTTGCTCTCTCTCTCTTTAGAATACTCTCTCTGTACATTTTAGCCTTGAAAGTGAGCTTTTCTTACATATTTGCACTAGCATCCTTAGCCAAACACCTTAGCCTTAGACTAGAAGTTCTTGGAGGCCTTGTTGGAGCTCATTGGAGTGGTTTTTGGCTTGGTTTTGGCTCAGAAGCCTATTGTTTTCTTGCTATGCTACAAGGGTAAGAACCTACCTCTTTTAAGCTTTGTTCTAGTTCATAGCTTTGCCATCTTTGTATGCAACTTTGAAGCTGGTTTTTGTCTCAAAAAAAGTTCTGTTTTCAAGGCTTAAAAATGTTGGTTTGAGTATTGTTTGGTTAGGGGGTGATTCCGCTCTTTTGCTCTTTGGCTTATAAAGCCTCTTGAGCTACCTTTCTTAGCTTTTGTATTAACCTTTGCTTGGCCTTCTAACCATTGAAACTCAGAGGAATTTCAGTGATAGAAAGTTGGTTTTGAGGCTTAAAATAGGAGGGGGTCATCCCCTCTCCTTGTGTCCTGTTTGCTTGTGTTGATGGCCTCATACTTGAGCATGTTTATCTACCATCCTTTGACTTGATCTAAGCATGTTTTTGTGACTTTTTAAACATGTTTTAGCTCTATTTGTGGCTGGCTTGGCCATTTCTTGCATGCTTCTTACACTTGTAGTGTAAATCTTGCTTCATAGCTTAACATGTTTGATGTTTTAGCCTATTATTCTAGCATGTGTTGGCTACATTCCAGCATGTTTTTGTTCATATTTTAGCATGCTTGAGCTTTGTTTTGGATGGTCTTGGTCATTTGAGACTTGCTTTGTATAACCATAGTGTAATCTTGCTTACTAGCTTTGAGTTTTAAGGCTCTTGACATGCTTTGCTTGAGCTATTTGCATGCCTTACCATCATTCCACAAATGATTTCAGTGCATGTAGCCTTGTCACACTCTTACATATATCACTCTTTAATTGTGTTTGAGAGGTGAGCCTTATGCCTTGTTTATGAGCCGATGCATGAGCATGTTTTCTTTGACTTTCATGCTACCATCTCAGCACATTTTGGCCACTGTTTTGGCATGCATGAGGTCTATTTGGGACTGGTTTAGTCCATTAAGCATTGTATTGCATGCTTCTGGAGTGATGCTCTTCACTAGCTTAATGTACTTGGCATTTGAACATGTCTTGTATGCTTTGCTTGCATGGTTTAATGTCTTTGGCATGCCACATCAGCATTGAAATATCTGCCATCTCCCTTATTTCTTCACCTTTGATTTGCTTTGAGGATGGTTTGGCCTTAACGTTATGTTTAAACATGAGAAAGGGATGATGCTTAAATGGCTTTAACCCTCTTTTGAGGGTTTCTCCTAGTCAAAGGCATCATCCCTCTCATGCCTTAAACTCCCCTTTTGGTTGACCCGTTATCATTAGAGGACTTTCACATTTGGACTTAACCAATTAAAGAATGGTTGGTAATGTTAAAATGTGTAAACAAAATCAACCAAGTAAAACATGCCAAGATAAGCATGTTGTTTGCATTGCATGGTGTTCAATCGGATGTTATATTGAAAACAAGGTGAATTGGCCCATTTCATATTCAAAGTGATGAAAATGAGCCAATTCCCTTTGTCTCCATTGCTGAGCAGTGCAAGGGAGAAGAATTCGAGAGCACAGAACTTGAGATGGGGGTAGCACTGGCTTGTCTCCTCTCAGATCCTCAGATCATACTAGAGTGCTTGGGGGATAACTTCTCTGTTTCCGTGATCAGGGATGAAGCGGTTGTGGGCCCATCTTCTAGTATTCTCGATGCATCCATCACACCTTCCCTCATTTGGCAGTACGAGGAAGGCTTTTTGTCAAGCAGTTCTGGGTCATGTAGTGAGCTGGAATCTGATTCCACAGAGTCTGTGGAGTCGGAATCAGATTCCAGCTCTTCTGAGTTTGAGTTTGATATTCCTGGGGGTGATAACCCGGATACCACTATCCTATCCAGGTCATCTTTTTCTTTTTTCTTTGAGTCTGTTGTAATCGAAGGATTAGACGGACTGGATGTTATTAATGAGAATGGTACAACTGTGGCTTCTAAGTACTTTTCTGTGCCTTTAGTTTATTACATTAATCAAGACTTTCAAAATTTTGATGAAAACGATGAGGAATAAATTCCTCCGGTTTTGAAACATTTGCTTGATCAAGAGCAGGAGAGGTTTGTAAAACCTTTGGTTATGAAATCACCTCAATTAATGTTGGTACTGAGAAGGACCCGCGGCTGGTCCAAATCGGGTCAACGTTGTCTTCGGAGGAACGCGAGCGCTTAGTCACTTTATTAAAAGATTTCAAAGATGTTTTTGCATGGTCCTACGAAGACATGCCTAGAATCGATCCTGAGATTGTACAGCACCAGATCCCTCTTGACCTAGAGGCCTGACCTGTTAAGCAGAAGCTCCGAAGGATTTGCCCAGACTGGGCCCTGAAAATCAAAGAAGAGGTCACCAAGTAGATCGACGTAGGGTTCCTGTTAGTATCTAAGTATCTGACTTAGTTGGCGAATATAGTTCTGGTGCCGAAAAAGGACGGTAGAATTCGGGTATGTGTGGACTTCATGGATTTGAACAAAGCCAGTCCGAAGGATGACTTTACTCTGCCGCATATCGACGAACTAGTGGACTTCACTGCTAGGCATGCGCTACTCTCGTTCATGGATGGGTTTTCAGGTTACAATCAGATTTGATGGCACCCAAAGACAGGGAGAAAACTGCTTTCACTACCCCGTAGGGAACCTGCTGTTATAAGGTAATGCCATTCGGTTTGAAGAATGCTATTCGGTTTGAAGAATGCTGGGTGTACATATCAACGGGCTGCGACCACGATCCCACATGATATGATCCATAAAGAGGTTGAGGTGTACGCGGACGACATGATTATCAAGTCCAAGGAAAGAGAGGGCCACTACACCGCATTGCAGAAAATTTTCCAACGGATTAGAGAGTATCAGTTGCGGTTGAATCCTCAGAAATGTACTTTCGGTGTTATAACAGGGAAAATGCTAGGGTTCTTGATCACACAAAGGGGTATCGAGGTCGATACTTCCAAAATCAAGGCTATCTTAGAAATGCCACCACCGAGGACTGAAAAGCAGGTGCGAGGCTTTTTGGGTAAAATGCAATTCATAAGGCGGTTTATTGAAAAATTAACCTTGACTTGTGGACCACTGTTTGGTCTCCTGAAGAATGGAAAGAAGATCTAATGGGATGACCGATGCCAAGTTGCTTTCGAGCAGATCAAGCAATATTTACAAAACCCACCTGTGTTGTCGCCGCCAGAGTCGGGAAAACTGTTGATTCTGTACCAATCAGTGGCTGAAACAACAATGGGCTGCATGCTTGCACAGGAGTCTAAGGACAAAGTGGAGAAAGCTATCTACTACCTGAGCAAGAAAATGCTGGATTACGAGACCCGCTACACTCCGTTGGAGAAGGCTTTTCTGGCCTTGGTATGGGCTACCAAGAAGTTGAGGCACTACCTGTTAGCTCACTCCGTAATACAAGTTTCGAGATTAGATCCCATCAAATATCTCTTTGAGAAACCAACGCTTACGGGTAAGCTCGCCCGTTGGTTGCTTTTGCTCTTCCAATTTGATCTGAAGTACATGACGTGCAAGTCAGTGAAATAGAGAGCGGTAGCAGAGTTCCTAGCCGATCACCCAGTAGAGGGAGATAAAGCAGTTGAGTATCTGTTCCTGGATGAGGCCATTCTGCATGTTGAAGAAGAAACCTGGGCTATGTACTTTGACGGAGCGTCAAATCAGTACGGGTATGGGATAGGGGTGTTGCTGATAGCACCCTACAATTCCCGCATACCCTTAGCATTCAAACTCCGGTTCAAAGTATCGAATAATGAGGTAGAGTATGAGGCATGTATTGCTGGACTGGGAGCTGACCTGGAACTAGGGGCAAAAAGGTTGGACGTCATCGGGGACTCGAACCTTGTTGTATCTCAAGCTAAAGGAGATTGGAAAGTTAAAGAAGAAAAGATGAGAATCTATCACCAGACCTTGGACGTTCTGATTCCTCAGTTTGAAAAACTGAACTTCGCTCATCTGTTAAGGGAGAACAACAGGTTCGCCGATTCATTAGCAACTCTATCTTCTATGATAGATATCCCTTTTGGAGTCCGGATGCGTCCGATCATTATCGAACAGAAATTCGTGCCAGCCTATGAGCTGATTGCTGCCATAGACAAGGTACAAGATCAAAACCCCTAGTATTATGACGTCTGGAACTTCTTAGAAAATGAGGTGTATCCACCAGGGGCAAATGCCAAAGATAAGAGGGCAATTCGAAGAATGGTTGTTCAGTTCATTGTCTGCGGGGGTAAACTCTACAAGAGGGGTCATCTCGGGATGCATAAGCTATATGTTGAGGCTGAAGAATCTAAGGGCCTGATGGAGGCCATCCATGGAGGAGAGTGTGGAGCACACATGAACGGGGTGATGCTAACCCAGAAGATCCTCAGACAGGGTTATTACTGGTCAACCATGGAGGAGGATTGTATTGGCTTTGTTCGACGATGCCATAAATGTCAGATCCATGCAAATCGCATGAACATTCTACCGTCGAAGCTGTACAACATGACTTCGCCATAGTCGTTTTCAGTCTGGGGGATTGATGTGATTGGGTTAGTCATTTCGAAGGGGTCAAACGGGCATGAGTATATTTTGGTAGCGATAGACTACTTTACAAAGTGGGTTGAGGCCCAATCTTATGCGGTGTTGATGTCGTCTCATGTTGTTATGTTTATCAGGAACAACATCATCTGTCGCTATGGCGTCCCGAATGAGATTATTTCGGATAATGGTTCCCACTTCAAGAAAGAGGTGATCGACTTATTGGAGAAATACAACGTGGCTTTTCATAAGTCATCCACATATTGGTCACAAACCAATGGAGTTGTTGAGTCCGCCAACAAGAACATCAAACACATTCTGTAGAAGATGCTGGAAACCTACAGACATTGGCCAGATAAGCTGCCATTTGCTCTTTGGGGCTACCGGACTTCAATTCGAACTTCTACTAGGGCAACTCCGTATTCCTTGGTCTATGGGATGGAGGTTGTTCTGCCTATCGAGGTTGAGGTTCCGTTATTGCGGGTAATGGTTAAGTGCCAGATAGCTGAGGTAGATTGGCAGCAAAGCAGGTTCGAAGAACTCATGCTCTTTGATGAAAGAAGGCTGAAAGCACTGTATCACGTCCTGGGTTATCAACAAAGAATTGCCAGGGCTTTCAACAAGAAGGTTAAGTCCAGGAATTTGAAAGTGGGGGATCTAGTGCTCAAAGACAACGGAGCTCCCATCCACGACCCTATGGGCAAGTTCAGACCTAATTGGACCGGTCCTTACATCATCAAGTCTATTTGGTCAGGTGGAGCTATCGTTCTGATGGATTTAGATGGCCTTGAGTTCTCCCAGCTGATCAACATGGACAAGTTGAAGAAATACTATCCCTGAGCGGCTCGCTAGGCCGAAAACCCGAAAGGGCGACCTAGGCAAAAATTAGAGCACAGAAAACTTGAAATAATAAAAACTGAGCTCGCAAGGTTGAAAACCTGAAAGGGCGGCCTTTGCAAAAGTTAGAGCGCAAAAGGAGAGTATTAATACACAAGTGAATCTGAACCAAACTACGTAAGGCTTGATTTCCATCTTTGGGATATGTAGGCAACTTCATTTTGAAGTCAAGCCATAAACACCTCCAAATCAACTTTGTCCATGTGATCATTTTGGTCATCTTTTTCTTTTCTGCATTCAAGAGCTTGGTTGTGATCTCCAGTGCAGTGCTATTTAGACTAGGGGCAACTTTCTAGTTGCTAGATCCGGGGTTGTGCATCTCAAGAATAGATCTCAGGTGTGTCTAGTTTTGATCCATATCGAAAATAGTTTTGAAAACTTTTAATAAAAGTTGATTTTGCTCAAATTAATCATTTTACAACTTAGACCATTTTTGGACCAAATGAAAAAATTTCAGTACCCACAACCTTTAATTTCATTGATTTCAGTACAGAGTTCTCCTACTCTTGAATACAAATTGAAGTTTCTTTTTATTATATTCAGAAAGAAAACTTGAAAGTACTGATTAAAACAAATAAATTCGGGGCATAGTCAGGTGTTCTTGCGGCCCCTCCTAGAGCTTGTGGAAGCCTCTGATGCCAAAGTAGGCCCAACCTGCGCCTCTTCATCGAGCTAAGCTACGCACTCATCGGAGAGGGTGCAACTGAAAGTGGGAGCGGGGGCCAGAAGCTCTCTCGTCCTCCATGTTGTGGCATACCAAGCTAGTTGCGCGCCTCAGACAGGAAATGCAGTAGGGCACTCTATCCCTTCTTTCGGGCAAGTCTGATCATGTCCAAATTGGCACCGAAATTGGAATGAGAAGTAAAAGACACAGTGTGTTAGGCCGATCAGCTGAATCCCCGATTGCCTAGACATACTGTAGCTCATCGCCGGCAGATTGAGCCAGGGGCAGCGCCAATCATTGTTGCTAGCAGATAGGCTGCACATCCATTCACACCACCATCCCTCATCTGGGGCATCAACTAGGCGTTGCCAGAAGAAATAACTGCGAGCTGAATATGCTGGGCATGAGTCCACCACTCTCAACTTATCCATCAACCATATCTAGAGAGGGATGAAAAATGAGAGATTAAAGAATAGAGGTGTACAAGGAGAGAAAAGTGAGAAAGGTTTTTTAGAGAAAAACAAAGCCTGAGGGCCGAGTGATGTGAGGAATACATATGTGAGAAAGGGTGGGAAACATTACCTGCAGCAGTAGTGGACTCCCCGCGAACCTAGTCGTCTCTCGGCGACAGAAAGCATCCAAACCCATTAGTGTCTTAGCTAGTGTCATGCCAATGCAGCTCTTGCCCTCTTTCAAGCCTAGGGCAACCTCAATCAAATGGACGCTAGACCCACCGAATCCTGGGGCAAGCAAGAAATGAGACAACATGCACAAGCAGAGCGCATGTCGCCGAAAACCCTGCCAGTGATGGTAGCCGTGGTCACCGGCATTAGAAAACTGATGAATCAAGCTGGGGATATCCAGTTCTTCATCGCGAATCAAAGACCGAGCGTCATGCAAAGTAAGCCCACACATCCATCCTAGAGCTTGGATGTGGCCGAAGCAGAATTGGGGCAAGATCTCTTCATCACGCTCGGACTCCATTAAAGCTTGGAAATCTTCAAAAGTAGGACACATCTCTTGTCCACCAAAGCTAAACACATGAGTTACTGGATTCCAACACCTAGCCGCAGCATGGAGGAACGGAAAATGCAGCGGGGTGCGACTCAGCGTGAATAGTGCATTTATTCTGAAGCCCCAGAAGTTTAACTTTTCCGAGCCATCCAAGTTTGCAATCCCATTTGTGAGGTTTTGGACAAGAAATGCTTCCATTTGGGAGAGAAATGGAGTTCAAATGAGGGAACCACGAAGCTAGAACCTTTATAGAAGATAGAGCATTGAGTGGAGGACAGATGGCAGAAATCTGAAGATTCCCAGAAAAACTGGCCGTCCGGCAAGTTCAAGTAGCCGACCGACCACCTTAACTGGCCGGTCGGCCACTTAAGTGGTCCACAGAAGCAAAAGTGGCCAGCAATGGCTATAAGTGGCTGGCAGCCACTGTTTGTCCCCAGTAGATTTGTCTTTAGTTTGTTTGTGTGCTGGAGTGCTGAAAATCCATGTTTTGTTCCACTTTGGACGCGTTCTGCTGTGGTTTTGGCGACTTGTCCTTAAGTTTGTCACTTTTGTTTATCGAGTTATTAACTTTTGTTTATCGAGTTGTTGAACTTTGCTTATCGAGTTGTTGCAATTTGTTTATCGAGTTGTTGTCTTGCTTATCTAGTTGTTCTTTAAGTTGTTTTGTTTTGCTTGTCGTGTCGGTTCACTACCTGACTTTGCAATAAACAAATGTTCAATTTCCATCAATCTCATTTTTGTGCAAAGTGATGCGATGCGATGCTTAGAATGTAAAATGCAACACTTTTTTAACAAAAAGGTTGTTTTCTTTCCATCATGGTTTCTCCTTACAAAAGGTACAAAGTTTTAAAGAAAATAAAACTGCCTAAGGCTGTACAATGTGCAAATATTAAAGCAAAAAGAGAAATAATGCAAAAAGCAAAAAGCGTCTGAATCGGTGCCATCCATCTCAGGACTGAGAGGTCCTCTTCATCCTCTTCCTCGACTGAGAGGACTCTGGAGCATCATCGCCATCAGCACTGCTGTCTGAACTAGAGCCATCCCCACTCTCATCCTCGGAGTCCTCCTCGGCTGACTCTGACTGAGGACTTGCTGCCTCCTCATTCTCACTGGACTCGTCATCATCACCACGTCTGGTAGGCCCCCAATGTCTCCCTCGACTGTGTGCTGTTGGAGGTGCTGTTGAAGGTCTTGCCATCACTCCTCTTGGGGCACCTGATGGAGCTAACGTCGCGAAAGGGATCTGGAAAGAGGAGTGTGTCAGAAGGTATTAATTGCGATATTTAGCAGATGCAGTATATTAGATACAAGAGATGATGTGCCGTGAGCAGTAAATGATTACAGTGTGTGTATGCTGTGAGCAGTGTCTGGGAATAGTGTGTCAATGCAGTGTTTTGGTACACAGCATCAGATCATCATAGTATGGAACTGTGTAAGGGCTAGTGCGTCAACAGAAGACTTTATGGCATGAAATGCAAATTGAAGAAAGATTACCAGGATCTTGTAGAGGCTGAGTGGGTCCAAGCTTGTCTGCATCATCTCTGTCAAGGAAGTTACTAAGTCAAGAGCCTGTCCTGTGTACTCAATAGGTGCCTGCAATCGCAAAGCATAATTGAAATGAAGTAAATGCGAAGAAGGAAAAATTTGGTATATACCGGGGTCCAGCCTCGAAATCTAGCAAGCGCGCGCCCAGTCGGTGCATGCTTGATAGGGATCTGGCAAGTCTCCCCAGAACGTCTCCGATAAGTCAGCGAGGTAGGCAAGTCTGGCCATCCGGTACTCTGTCTGGTGGTGGGCATCTCCCTAACTCTGCCTCTCTTTGCTCCAGACATGCTCATCGAGGGGTTACCCGCTGCTCTAGCCCTGCTCGATGAAGCAGTAACAGCTGTCCTCTATGTAGGAGCGTGGGTACCTGCTAACGGAGGCATGAGGTATGCCTGGATATAAGCTATATAGTCCCCCTCTACAATGAATCAGTCTGCATCCGTGCCCTGCATAACATCTGTGAGCTCCTGAGGGGAGATACTCTCTGTGTCCCTCATGGATAGCAGAGGTGGCAAAAGGATCGACTGTAACTGCAAGCCTAATGTCTGGCGCCTGAAACGCTCTCTAAGAAACCAAGCTCGGCCCACTAGTCCCTCAAACAAGATCCGAAATCGGGAGGCACCCCGGACTCCAGTGAAATGGAATCGGGCAAACTCTGGCATCACCTCCCAGGGCTGCCATGTAATCTGCAAACAACAAGTGCATTAGTTGCCAGTAGATATGCAAAGTAAAGTAAAGTTGAAAGCAAAGAAAAGCTGTGAGTTTTGAAATTACCTTTGTTAGCCTCACTATGTCGAAGTAATGGCATAGGGAAGAGTCTCCTGGTCCCTTGGTCGGCATTGACCGTCGTATCGGCGTGAGTAGGGGACATCAGGAGGTGTCTCGACCTCTGACTCAGGAGCAAGGGCTGGGAAATAGGCGTATACCCATAGCTATGAAAAGCAGGAGGGTGGTAGTAAGAATACAGAATACAGAAATGAGACTGTGTGTGCAGTGTGCAAAAAGTACAAGTGCAGAACAGAAATGAGATTGTGTGTGCAGTGTGTAACGTGTGTAGAAAGTGCAAAGCAGAAAGCACATTAGGAATGTAAAGTTGAAAAGTAAAGCATACCTCTCAGGCTCTCCAGTAGCCGCCTACTCTCTTCCTATTTCTGCGGGAGGTCGAACTCATATAGCAATAAAGGGTAGCAATGGCGGTGCCTCCCCAATCATGATGTCGTACTTGGCAGGTCGAACTCAGCAAATATAGCCCCATAGTGTTCAACCTGTCGGCGAACAGATTCGTGCCGAAGAGGAACATGAGGAAACCACGAGCATACTGCTCTGTAGCCTCGGTCGTCGTAGGCTCACTCCCTCTGAAGTGGTCGGCAAACCAAGTATACCGAACGGAGCCTGATGCGCGATAAATAGGTGGATGTACTCCCAATAGGTAGGTCCAAGCTACCTCTCACTCACCCATATCGGCATCATATGGGATCGGCTAGCCTCCCACCTCAAGGCCTGTCAACATCGCGAAGTCGAACGGCATCATAGTCATATCCCCTGTGGTAGAGAAATGGAAGAAGTTGGTGGTGTCCCACCATCTTTCTACCAGTGCACCCAAAACAGTTCTACACCCAAAGAGATGCGAGAGCCCCGTACAGAACAGGCCAAACCTTGCCTCGTTTATGATTTGCTGGACACCGCAAAGGAGCTCTAAGTACCACTCCCTCGCCGTGGTGGCCCCGTACCCGCGAGTGAAGCGGGAGTCAACCTGCATAGATGAGCACAGATATAGTATGAATATGTTCAGAATGAGTAGTGGAGCAGTGTGTAGTATGAATATGTTCAGAATGAGCAAAGATGTAGTATGTGTGTTCAGAATGAGTAGAGATGTAGTATGTGTGTTCAGAATGAGCGGAAATACAATATGTGGAAGTGTTTAGAATGAGGAGGATTACAGTATGTACATGTGTTCAGAATGAGCAGATCAAATACAGTTCAGAAGGTGCGAGCCTATGCAAGAAATGTAATGTATATCACAGACAATGTAAAAGTTCAGTGTGTACCTCTGGGGCATCGTGGGATAGATGGGACTTTGGCTCTCGTAGTAGGAGATCTACGGGCGCGCGCTGCACAAATCCGGTAAAGCGCCGTGCTAGGTGGTAGCACGTGTACCTGAGGTCGATATGCCACTGGATCAAATGGCCAGACTCGGGGCAACAACGGGACATGCTCTAGCTCTCCCTTCATCTCCGGAGGACCTGCACTGTATGGTACGTCATCTGCCATCTGCAAAGCGGGTGAAAGATAGGCAAAAATGAGAAAAATGGGGCAAAAATGCAAAAAGTCAACTCTCGGGAAGAGAAAAAGTCAAAAGTCAAAGCCTGGGAAACGGGCACAAAACTCAAGTCAGAGTTAGGGGAAACAAACCTCAAATGGTGGAAATGGAGGAAAAGGCTCCAAAAACAACTTTTGTTCGGTTCAAAACGTAGAGAGTCGAAAGTTTTTTGCAAATCAACTTCGCGGGGGCGATGGAATACGCGTATAAAGTGTGGATCTGAGGGGGAAAATGGGTCTAGGAGGGAAGAATGAAGGTTTTCAGCAATGGGTGTGTGAGGAAAAGTGTTTGGGTGTGAGTTTATAAAGACCCGTGTGCAAAAGGTCAAAACTGCCCCGATTTTCCTAAACTGGCCGGTCGGCCAGTTTTTGTGGCCAGCCGTCCACTTAAGTGGCCGGTAGTTGAAAAAAGTGGTTGGCAAGCGCCCAATGTTCCTTCTGAGTGTTTTCAAGCTATTATGTATCCTTGGTTTCCAAGAAATACAAAGAATACTTGAAGTTCGATTCAAAATGCCTTTGCGGAAGTAAGAATTGTGTTCTTTGTATGCAGTGATCATCGCTCTTCAACATACATAAGGTGTATCCTTTTTTAACATGGTGCAACTCTCCGAGAGGTAAATCGGGAGTTACGTTTGAATTGTCCCTATTATATGCTGTTGTCATTGCATATAATGAACATTGCTTTTATCATTGTATGGAGTATGCATTATAAACTGTTGCATTGAACATGCCTTATCTTGCATTAAATATGCCTCGTTGATTACTTGGCATCCAATATGCACTATTGGTTATCTTGCATTGCATGTGCATCATTGTCATTCGTCTCGTAGGAGACATGCATGGCATTGCATTGTATCTATCGAAGTTTCTCTCTCATACTTGCATGATATTATATGTGCGGTTCATTTAAGAGAATTCCTGGTAAAACCATTCCTCTCCTCCATTCCGTTGGTTAGAAACACCTGGGTACGCCCAGTGTTTACACTAACGTCCTGTTGAAAGCATTTGGGTTGTATGCCCGATTGTTTGCTTACCTTCCCTCTCTTGCGTGTGATACGCTGAGAGGTGGTTTCCTTTTCCTCTCTTACGTGTGATACGTTGAGAGGTGGTTTCTCTTCCCTTTCTTGTGTGTGATACGCTGAGAGGTCGTTTCCTTTTCCTCTCTTGCGTGTGATAAGCTGAGAGGTATTGTCTTTTTTCCCTCTCTCGTGTGTGATACGCCGAGAGGTGTTTCCTTTCCCTCTCTCGCGTGTGATACGCTGAGAGGTGGTTTCTCTTCCCTCTCTTGCGTGTGATACGCTAAAAGGTGGTTTTGTTTCCCTTTCTTACGTCTAATATGCTGAAAGGTGGTCTCCCTTCCCTCTCTTGCGTGTGATACGCTGAGAAGTGGTACTTTTCCCTCTCTCGCGTATGATACGGTGAGAGGTGTTTCCTTTCCCTCTCTCGCGTGTGAGATGCTGAGAGGTGGTTTTTTTTTTCTCTCTTGCATGTGATACGCTGAGAGGTGGTTTTGTTTCCCTCTCTTGCGTGTGATACGCTAAGAGGTGGTCTCCCTTCCTTCTCTTGCGTGTGATACGCTGAGAAGTGGTGCTTTTCCCTCTCTCGTGTGTGACACGCTGAGAGGTATTGTCGTTTTTCCCTCTCTTGTGTGTGATGCATTGAGAGATGCTTTGTTTGAGACTCCGGGTATTCCCGGTAGCCACTTTTAGCCTTCTCTGCGTGAGACGCAGTGAGAATTGTATAATTTTCTTGCATCATTTCTGTTGGAATGTGTGAGGCTGTTGTATCATATTTGCTTGCCTAAAATGTTGCATTTATCATGCTTAGTACTTGCATTCAAATGCTTCATTATAGCCCTCTTTGCATAATCACAAGTTATGTTCTGCATTGTGCATGTCATTTGCATTTTGCTCCTGCCTACAGGAGCATCTGTGTTATTGTCTTGCCTGTTTGTCTAAGTCTTCGGCTTTGTCAAAAATGGGTCATCTCTGGGCTTTGACATTCACTCCCGTCATTTCATGACTTCTAAGTTCTGTCAAAGAGGGGCAACTGTAGACACCCCATTTTTGACTGACCTTAACACTCAGACGTCATCGTTTGTGCACGCGATGATTGTGCATGTTTGTGCTTGTTTCGAGCTCCCGAACGTCTCGGCTAAGTGCCATGTCTTTGAGCCTCTTAACCCTTTGTGTTTAAGCCTTGGTTTTTAGGCCACACCTTGTTGCCTCTTACCTAGGAGAGGAGAGGGCCTTGCCGGCCACTTTTCTTCCTTGTAGGCCACTTTAAGTGGCTGGCCGGCTAAGAAAAGTGGCCGGCCGGCTAATTACCTGGCCGGCAGCCACTATTTCTCCTTTTTAGATATTTTCAGATCTTTTAAGCCAATTGTGGCTCACTGAACTCATCCTTCATACACGTGTATGGAGGGATTGAGCACGCTTTTTGCTTGCATTGCCTATATAAGGGGAGCTTCCTCTCCCTTGAGAAGGGTTCATATTTTTCAGAGCTGAAAATCTTCCTCTCTCTAGAATTCTCACTATCTCTATCTCTCTCTCTCTCTCTATATATATATATATATATATTGTGCTATTGTGCTTACAAGTGTTGTTTCTTCACACTTTTGCACACAAACACCTAGTTAAACACCTTTACTTTGGAGTTGAGGTCCTTTGGAGCTTCATTTGAGGTCTTTGGCTTGCTTTTGGTTCAGAATTGTTGCTGAAGTTGCTGTCTTGTTCTTGTTCTTCAAGGGTAAGCATATACCCCTTTTAAAGCTTTGTTTTGATTAAGTCTTTTGCCACCTTTGCATGCTAGTTAAAGGCTGGTTTTAACCTCTTTAAAACTCTATTTTTAAGGCTTTTAAGTGTTGGTTTGAACCTTGTGGGGTTAGGAGGGTGACCCCCCTCTTTTGCTCTTTGGCTTGTTAAGCCTCTTGAGCCAACTCTCTAAGCTTTTGATTCTTCCCTTGCTTGGCCATTTTACCACTAAAACTCAGAGGAATTTCAGTGGTAAAAAGTTGCCCTTGTGGTCCAAATAGGAGGGGGTGGCCCCCCTCTCCTTTTGTCTTGCTTGTAGGCCTTGTTGGCCTCCTACTTGAGCATGCTTTTCTACTCTTTTGTGACCTAGCTCAAGCTTGTTTTTGTGACTTTTGGGACCTGCCACAGCTCTGTTTTTGGTTGGTCTGGTCATTGGTTGTTTGCTTCTTACACTTGTAGTGTAATTCTTGCTAATTAGCCTTGTATGCTTAATGCTATGGTCCATTATTTTAGCCTATTTTGGTCCTACTCTAGCATGTATCCGGTGTCATTTTAACATGCTTTAACTCTAATTTTGGCTGGTGGGGTCACCTCTTACTTGCATCTTATACTTGTATTGTGATCCTACTTATTGCGTAACATGCTTCAAGAGTTAGCTTGTTATTCTAGCATGTATTGGCTTCACTCCAGCATGATTTTGGTGTTATTTTGGCATGCTTTAACTCTGATTTTAGTTGGTGGGGTCACCTCTTGCTTGGTCTTTGTACTTGTAGTGTAATCCTCAATGTTGGCCTAACATGCATCATGCTCTATGCCTCTCATTCTAGCTTGTGTTAGCTCTATCTTAGTGTGTTTTCGCCACTGATTTGCCATGTCATAACTCTGTTTTTGATTGGTTTGGTTGCCTCTTGCATGCTTCTTGCACTTGTAGTGCAATTTTGTTCACTAGCCTAGTGTATTTGGTGTTTTAGCCTATTGATCTAGCATGTGTATGCTCTACTCCAGCACTTTTTTGGCTATGTTTTAGCATACTTTAGGTATGATTTGAGTGATTTTGGTCATGCATGCTTGGCTTTGCATAGCTATAGTGCATTTGGCTTTGCTAATCTTGCACTTTGAGACCTCTAACATGTCATATTTGAGCCTTTTTTTTTATGGCATGGCATCATTTGGCATGTTATTTCAGACCATCTACCTCTGCCATATTCTTGCATTTATTGCCCTTTCATTGTGTTTGAGGGTTGAGCCTTATGCTTCACTTGTAAGCCAATACGTACGCATGCTTGTCTAAGCTTTTGAGCTTCCATCTCAGCATGTTTTGGTCTTTTTTTTGGCCTAATTGAACTCTGTCCAAAGTTGGTTTAGTCATTTGTGCCATGTATTGCATGCCACTTGTGTAGTGCCCTTTACTAGCCTTATGCTTTGGGCCTTCTACCATGCCTTGCTTGTGATGTTTATGTGATATTGCATCATTAAGCACCTAATTTCAGAGCATATAGCCTTGTCATACTCTCATGCCTATCACTCTTTAATTGTGTTTAAGAATTGTGCCCTTATGCCTTGTTGATGAGCCCATGCATGAGCATCATTATCTTGCCTTTCATGCCATCATTTCAGATCATTTTGGCCATTGTCTTGGCATGCATGAGGTTTGTTTAGGGTTGGTTTTGTTCATTGAGCATTGTATTGTATAGCCCTAGTGTTGTGTACTTCGCTAGCTTTAATGCTTAAGGACTCTAGCATGCCATACTTGTGTTATTTGTATGATAAGTTATCATCTGGCATATGATATCAGTACTTGTACCTTTGTCATGCTCTCATATATGTTGTTCTTCCAATGTGTTTTGAAAATTAAGCTTTGCGCCTTGCTTACGAGCAAACGGATGAGCATGCATTCCTTGCTTTTTGTGCCTAAGTTTTGGTGTGTATTGGCCACTGTTTTGGAGCATCTTAGGTCTGTCCATATATGGTTTGACCATTTGAGCATTGTAGTGCATGCCTCATGTGCAATACACTTCACTAGCTTTGATGCCTTAGTTTCTAAACATGTCTTGCATGCATCGTTTACATGATAGAGTCTTGTGCATGCCACTTTAGCATTGAAAGATGAGCATTTGTTTGCATTGTATTGTGTTTGGATCCGATGTTAATCCAAACACGAGGAATGTGGCACGTTTCATACTCAAAGTGATGAAGCGTGTTGTATTTCTTGGTCGCCAACCCTTTTGATCATGCATGATAGAGGTGGAGGCTCTTATGTGTTGTTTATGCATTCAATAACATTGGGCGAGCTTGGCTCTTTGGCCATCATGCATTGAGATACGTGATTGGTGGCTTGAGAGTCAAGTACTATGCTCCTTTGAGCTTGAGAAATAATAAGGAGAGTAGTTGCACACACATTTCCTTGTAAATGCGTTGTTGTGTCTTTGTTGATCTCTGTCGCAGCAAAGTTGAGGTTCTGGAAAAGGAAGTGGCCGGCCGGCCACTTGCACTAGCCTACTGACCACTTGTAGTGGCCGGCCGGCCAGTTGAGGGAGCCTACCGACCAGTTTAAGTGGCCGGCTGGCCACTTGCAGCAGATTTGTCCAGAATGCTCCTGTTTTGAGGCAGATGCAACCTGAAAGTGCGTTTGATGTTCTGAGGTCACTGTGAGTGCAAACAGAGACAACTTATGGCAAGGCAAGGCATTTCCCGGGCGAAGCGAACCGAACATGCATCTCTCCCTCGCCCTCGAGGCCATTTTAACTGCTTTACTTAGTTGGTTAACTTGCCGATTTTTGTAATTAATTAGTTAATGTGTTTAGCTAATTTAATTCATCTTTGTAATATTCTAATTAGCTTAGCATAGCTAGTTTCAATTTGGTTTGTAATTAATTAGCTTAGCATAGTTAATTAGTTGGTTTGTAATAAGTTGCATAGCTTAGCTCTTATTTATTCGAACCCTCCGTCGAGAGGGCAAATGCTATAATAAGTGTGCGTGTGTGGGTGAATGTCTTCCAACCCCACGTCTTTGTCCCTTTTATTTACCAGCTTTTGATGGTTAGTTTTAGAGCATGTTTTAATTAGCATCCTTATGCTTTGCATGCGTGCATCATTCATTTGTTTTGCATACACCGGGCCCGGTGCATCATTCAAACTGCATTGTATTTCAATTCCTATTTGAATACATGTATTAAGTGTAGCATTCGTATGCCATCATAGATAGCCGACCCTATTAGTTGTATTTTTGCATGTGTTGCATTAGGCATGCTAACATAGCTAGAATCATGCATTGATTTCAAACTAGTTTCCTGTTTTGGCTCGGAGTACACTGTGAGTGTTTACGCTTTAGCATACTACATGAGATGTGTATGCTGCCATATTTAGAATGCTTGCCATGACGCTATTTGCTTAACTGCTATTAACTACATAAATGCCTGTGGATGAAGGTTTCATTGCTTGAATTGGAACAATTCATCAAACTGTGAGTTTTAAGCCCACTTGAGGGTGGCAAAATCATGTTGTTTTAAGCCCACTTGAGGGTGGCAAAATCTGCGCTTTAGCCTACTTGCGAGTAGCACTTTCAAAACATTTTCACAAACAAACATGAGATGTTTTGTTCCAAATCGAGTGATTTAGTCTATACTTGTGTGTTGTGTGCATCACACAGTAAGGTTAGCTAATAAACCGGAATAAGAACGCATGTGTTTATAAAAACAACATATCATGTTTAGTAGAGGCCGATCCTTTGATTGGGCGAGCGGGGGTGCTCATTTCAGGACCTTCCCCTCTCGTACCCAAGTTCCCGAGCTGAGACAACTTTGGTGGTGACGGACACGTGGCCTTAGGCATGAGTCAGGGTTTCCTAAATTTCCCAAAAACAAAATATTTAGGTGGCGACTCTGGATTTGGTAAAGCAGTCCATGTTTGGCGCTTTTTGATTCAAAATTGATTTTTCAAAACTAATTGCCAGATTTGGACTCTTTAGTGATTTATCAGTCTCACATTGCACTTTGTGAGATTAGATTCAGAACCGTGACAGGAGTCCGGACTGTAGGACCAATTCGAGCTTTCCGAAAGGGGGCACGGAAAAGTCAAGCTACACAGTGCCTCATTGATGGCTGGCACCTCTTTATTGTTGGCTAGCAGAGGCCCATCTTTGGCCGCCAGTAGTCCTCATGGCCGGCAGGCCATTGGTGCACTCCCCAGCCTTGATTTGGTAAGGTTTAGCAGCAAGTTCTCAAGGACACCCTGCAAACAGAGCCTCCAAAGAACAAACTGGAGAGCTTTTCGGGGCGAGAAACCGAGCATGCATCTTTAACATCCTCAAATAGAGCTGAGGCGGCATAGTTTAATGCTTTACTTATTAGTTAGCATTTCAATTTGTAATTTAATTAATTTGTTAATTAACTAAGTGTTGTAATAATTAAGTAGCGTAGTTTAAGCTATTTCTTTATTGGTTTTTAATAATTAGTCTAATTAGTTTAATTAGATTAGTTGCTTAGTTTAGCATAGCTAGCTTAGCTTATTCATTCGGACCCTCCATCGAGAGGGTGCAATGTTGTAATAAGTGTGCGTGTGTGTGTGCATGTCTTCCAACCCCACGTCTTTCTCCCTTTTATTTATCCGTTTTCGATGGTTATGCAGGGCATATTTCAATTAGCATACTTTATGCTTTCATGCGTGCCTCATTCATTTGTCTTGCATGCACCGAGCTCGGCGCATCATTCAAACTGCATTATATTTCAATACACCTATTTGAATATGTGTTTTAAAGCATGTTATCAAATTGCATTCATATGCCATCTTAGATAGTCGAGCCTATTAATTGCATTTTGCATGTGTTGCATTAAGCATCTTGTAGAGTTAGGATCATGCATTAATTTCTAATTAGCTTTTGTTTTGGCTTGGAGTATACTGTAAGTGTTTACGCTTTAGCATCCTTGCATGTGTGTAAGTGACTGCCATGATCGCATGCTTGCCATGAGGCTATTTGCTTACTTCATAAACTGTATGAATGCTTGTGGATGAAGGCTTGATTGCTTGAATTGGAACAATTCATCAAATGTGAGTTTTAAGCCCACTTTGCGGAGTGGCAAATCATCATGTTTTAAGCCCTCCTTGTTTGGTGGCAAATCGGCATTTCTAAGCCCATTTGAGGGTGGCAAATTCAAACCATTTTCAAAAACAAACATTGAATTGTTTTGTTCCAGTTTAGGTGATCTAGTCTATACTTGTATGCTGTGCGCATCACATAGTAAAGTTAGAGTAATAATCGGAATAAGAACACATGTGTTTATAAAAACAACATATCATGTTTAGTAGAGGCCGATCCTTTGATCGGGCGAGCGGGGGTGCTCATTTCCAGACTTTCCCCTCTCGTACCCAAGTTCCCGAGCCGAGACAACTTTGGTGATGACGGACACGTGGCCTTTGCCACAAGTCAGGGTTTCCTGAATTTCCCAAAACAAAATATTTAGATGGCGACTCTGTAATCTGGCAAAGTAGTCCATGTGTTGGCGCTTTTTGATTCAAAATTGATTTTTCAAAACCAATTGCCAGATTTGGACTCTTTGGTGATTTTATTAGTCTCACATTGCACTTTGTGAGATTAGATTTAGAACCGTGACGGGAGTCCGAACAGTAGTAGCTAGAACCCAATTCGCGCCCTCTTCGAAAGGGGGGCTGCGCGGAGGGAGTTCAGGCGGGTCTACATCACCCATTCACATTCATAACGCTTACAGCGACTTCAAAATGTGCCAATTACATTTCCATAACAACAACAATTAGAAATAAACACGGTGCTAAAAGAAACTATGCAACACGCATAACTTTCCAAACTTCGAAGGTTCCATACCAACACAAACATTAACCTAAACAACTATCACTTTACTCCGATTCACGAGTTTCAAAAACTTACACAGAGATGCGCACATTGATAACCACACACATACGCAAGGCTCAACGCCCCAAGCATAACCCACGGTACAACACCGCCTTCCAGCTAAATTTGTGCTAAATTTCCAAAGGTTCAACTTTACAACCCACATCTAAACCATTCTAAAGTGACTATTTGTCACCTGCCTTAATATCGATCAACTGATTAATCACCCAAGAATTTTCCACTCTCGATCTTCAAACGTCTACATTCTTCTCCTGCCCCATTTTCCCAGAGGCAAGTTTTCAAACACCGATCCACATACTCCTAGGGTCTTCTCGGATTTCTCAAAACAGACTACTCCATTATTGTTCCCATAGGAATTCTACTTACATGCCTAGATGGTAAACACGCTCTTATTTTTCAACACAAGACCGAATAGGTCAATGGCAATCACACGATCCCGATCACACGAGACAATTCTTACCAATGATACACTCATTACCTAAGAACACAAACCCTTCATCACTCTAGTAATATTTCGAGCATCTACCCATGAAATTCCTTTCCCACTAAATCTCTACCCAAAACCTAACAACACAACAAACTTATTCCACCACATATAATAACTAACTCATAACTAACCATGGCACAACACTACTCTACTCTCGAGCGATAGGACTATAATGAACTCACTAATCAACAATTCAAAACACTAAGCAACACACACAAGCACTATTCTCACTACTCCGATATGTGAATCTCACACTCCCTTAGACATTCCTACATAACCTCCTTTAATCTTCACAAAACTCTAAGGTCTCACACTTCCTTAAACTTAACACAATAAAAGCTTTAAAATTTTGGCCCTCATCAAAACATTGCGCTAGTCACAAAAATTCCACAAACTCCTCATTTTCCACCAACAATTCCAAACTAATTAAGAATCAACTGCCATCACATGGCCATTACAAAATCTAACATCTGATATATAACAACACTAGGATCATCAATACCCTTAACAACTTTTCATCACACATATATAAAAGAGTGTTCAAGACTCATTGCATGCGCAACACATAAAGGTAAACAAACAACAATATATATACATATACAACACATAACCATGGTGCCTTAGCATCCTACAGCACACCGATCAATAACAAAAGCTTTACAATTAATAACATAGATCTCTAAAACAAAAGACCCTCTTAAGGGTGATACTACCACACTGGTTGAAAAGTTGACCCTCGCAAAGCTCTCGAAGCCTGCCCCTTTCGGGTCTGGTACTGATATTGTCCTCGACTGGATTGATGGAACAAAGTCCGACTAGATTCTGAAACACTTGAAGAATTCACATGCAAAGGGAAAAAACATCTAACATGGCCCTGCAAACCACAAGTAAAACAAACAGTAGTCTCCCAACTCCGAGTCTGGCTTAGAGCCCGAACCTCACTGGGTCCCCCAACGGACGAGCTCGAAACCCCTAACAAGGACAAGGACCGAGTCTGGGAGTGAGCATGCGCTCACCTCCACCTCTTACTAAGCCTAGAGTGCTTATGAACTGTAGGAGTCACCGAAATGACCTCCT
>NW_021024964.1:3135011-3224905 GCF_004153795.1 Camellia sinensis
AATTCGGAGCGCCCTTCGTGGATATCACGATTGGTCAATATTTAAGTCTCCCCGACACGCGAAGACGAGGTAGGCGGTGCGAGTATCACAAGGATCATGGCCATGATACTGAGAGTTGTTATGCATTGAAGGATCACCTGGAGGAATTGGTACAAGATGGTCGGCTACAACAGCACGTCCGAAAAGGCAACTCAACCAAAACAATAGCCTTAAGACAGGATTCACCTCCACTCGGCGTGATCTACATGATATACAGCCTACCAATGTCATCTGCGATGCATACGATTCAATCAAATCCCGACCCTCAAAATCAACTCACTTTGGCTAAATGGCCCCATGAAGCTGCGAGCATTGCTTTTGATGATTCAAATTTGGCCGAAGTGACACTTCCCCACATTAATCCCTTGGTAATCAAGTTACACGTAAACCGATTCACCATTGAGCGCGTACTCATTGACCTAGGGAGCACATCGGAAGTTATGTATTATAAGACATTCACCAAACTCGGCTTCTCCGAATTTGATCTTTCTCCAGCTCCTTATCCACTATTTGGCTTCAACGCCAATCCAAAATACCCGTTGGGGAAAATCACGCTACCTGTTCCAGCGGGCTCCCGAACAGTGGATATGGAATTCTTGGTCATCAAGCTGCCATCGCCGTATAATCTCATCATGGGGCGATCTTGGTTGCATACTATGCAGGCTGTGCCAAGCACCTATCATCAGTTGCTACGCTTCCAGACAGAACGCGACATTGAGCAAATCTATGGCTCCCAAAAATCGGCACAAGCATGTTATCTCCTTGCTGAAAAGACTCCAAAGGAGTTGCAAGTGAACTTTATTGAGGTGACGGATCGGGAGAGCCTCGACGATGTTGGGCGGCTCCCAAGTGAAAAGGCAACGGAAGCCCAAGATCGAGTTGAAATCAACGGAAACCCAGACAGGTTCTTCATGGTCGACGTCTCCTTGAATCAAGCCGACAGACAGTAGCTAATTTCCTTCATGCTCGGCAACCTTCATGTTTTTGCATGGACTCCATATGAGATGTCGGGTGTAGATTTGTCTATTTCATAGCACTGTTTAAATGTTGACCCTAAATGCAAGCCGATCATTCAGAAAAGCCGGTGGTCAGCTGCAGAGCACACTGCTGCAGTTGTTGAAGAGGTTGACCGATTGCTTGACGCCGGGGCAATCAGGGAAGTGACCTACCCTACATGGCTCTCTAATACCATGGTTGTGAAGAAGAGAAATGGGACTTGACGAGTGTGCATTGATTTCACGGACCTAAACAAAGCCTATCCCAAGGGTTGTTTTCCCCCTCCTAGAATAGACCAACTTGTAGATGCGACGACACGCCATCAGCGCATGAGCTTCCTCGATGCTTACAGAGGCTACCATCAAATTGCCATGCATCCAGAGGACCAAGACAAAACTACATTCCTCACCCCAAGAGGAACCTATTGCTATAAGGTTATGCCTTTTGGACTGAAGAATGAAGGGGCAACTTACCAGAGACTAGTCACCACCATGTTCAAGGAGCAACTCGGCCACACTATGGAAGTATACATCGATGACATGTGTAGACGTCCCCCCGAACGTCCCGGGAGGGAATCCCCGTTCTGTTCATTTGTAGGTCACTACAGTTCGGACTCAAATTGTCACGGTTCTTAATCTGATCTCACAATGTGCAATGTGAGATTGATAAATCACCAAAGAGTCCAAATCCGACAAATCATTTTGAGAAAACAGATTTTTAGAAAGAAGTGCCAAACATGGACTGCTTTGCCAGATACAGAGTCGCCACCTAAATATTTTTTATGTGGAGAATTTAAGAAACCCTGACTCATTTACCTAAGGCCACGTGTCCCTCATCACCAAAGTTGCCTCGACTCGGGAACTTGGGTACGATTGGGGAAGGTCAGTTATGAGCACCCCCGCTCGCCCGATCCGAAGATTGGCTTCTACTAACCATGATATCTAGTTTTGAAAACGTTATGTGTTCTTATTCCGATTAATTATCTAATCTTACTATGTGATGCGCATAACACAAAAGTATAGACTAGATCGCCTAATTTGGAACAAAGCATTGCATATCCGTTTGTTCGGAAAATGGTTTGACATTTGCTACTCGCAAGTAGGCTAAAATACGGATTTCAACGAGTTGTTCCAACTCAAGCAATCCAACCTTCACCCACAGGCATTCAGGCAGTAATATCACATAAGCACATAGCCACATGGTAAGCATGTTGTCATGTTAACATTCACACTCATGCGAGATGCTAAAGCATAAATACGTACAGCGTACTTCGAGCCAAAACAAAGAACATGTTAGCAATCAAACGTATGATCCAAGTCCATGTTAAATGGCTAATGCATCACAGGCAAAATGCAATCTAGAATAGGCTCAGCTAATCCTAGGATGGCATGTGAAATGCAACAAGTAACATGTATTCAAGTTAGATTCGAAATACTATGCAGTTAGCATGATGCACCGAGCCCGGTGCATGCAATACTGATGAATGAATGCATGCATGCATAGCATAAGGTATGCTAAATTAAATATGCCCTAGTACTAACCATCAAAAGCAGGTAAGTAAAAGGGAGAAAGAAATGGGAGTTGGAAGACATGCACACACACACCCACACTTATTACACATTCGCCCTCACTCAGAGGGACCAAAAGAATAATACAAATTAATTAACCTACAAGCTAATTAATTATTACAGACCACTTAACCAGTTAAGCAAATTAATTAAGCTAAGAAAGCAATAAAACAGCCTCGGGAAGAGGGTCCAATGCATGCGTGCTCAGGTTTGCTCAGAAATCTGTCACCATGCACAAGATGCCTCTGTTTACACTGCCTTGCTCCTCTAAAATTTATGAAAGTTTCCAGAATCCTTCTGAATCACTCCCTGAGTGTTGTGGAATATCACCGGCCACAACTCAAATCCACCGGCCATGGGAATAGGCTTATCGACCAAATATTGAACCACCGGCAGGACACTAATGGTCGGTTGGCACCAAAGGTGGTCGGCCGGCCATTTCTTCCTGTAGAGCCTTGTTTTGACAGCAGCAGAGGGCAAACATGGCATGGCAATGCATTTCAAGCAAATATTTGCACAAACACCCTTCTTATCATGTTCATGACTCAAAGGAGGATGGTCCTTGACCCTCGGGCCACCAATCGCGCATTTCAATGTGTGATGGCCAAAGAGGCCAAGTTATGCATTTTGATGTCAAATGAAATGCAAACCAAATAAACACATAAGGCCCAACCTCTATCACTTGATCAAGAGACAAGGCATGCATGCTCAATGCAATGCAACCTAGACATGTGAGCTAAGTATGCAATCATGAGCATGAAAGCAAGTAATGTGTACTAAGCACATAACCTAAACAAACAAACATGCAAGGCATGTAACAACGTGTGCAAGCTAACAAGCATGCAATATGCAATGCGAACATGCAAACATATAAGACACGTAACATGTTAAGCAACCAAGACAAAAGGAAGAAAACATGCTAAATGCAATGTGATTTCAAGCATGCAACACATGCGATAGGCCAAGTATGCAACAACACACAAGGCGAGCATGCAACAACGTGCAAAGGAGGGACTTACACCAAGATGGACAGCTCTCTACTAGGTCCAAAACAGTGGCCAAATGCTAAGGAAATGAAGGCCAAAACACATACAAACATGCATGCACACATGACCCAACTCTTAAGCATAAAGAAGCAACTTTTAAGCACACTTAAAAGAGGATAAACATGGACTAATGGCAAGCATAGCAAGCTCTAAAAATACATGAGGAATGATGCCAAATCAAACTATCAATGCAAGTAAGGCATGCAACTGTGTCCAAAACTCAAGGTAAGCTAAGGGGCTTAAACCATAGCTATATGAAGCAAGTCCCAAAGGGCCATGGGGACTCAAAACCACCCCAAGGCAGATCAAAACAAGGTCAAAGGCACACCTAGATGGCATCTAAATGGCCTAAGTCTAAAGGCATGCAAAAGGGTTCAAACATGGAGCATAAGATACCAACCTCTTGAAGCATTAAAGGAGCATCAAATGCAAGCATACAAGCATACCACAAGGACTGAAATGATGTTATAAGTGCTGCCAAACCACTGAAACAAGCCAAGTAATGCATGCTCAACACTCACACAACCAAGGCTAACAAGCCAAAATTCAAGGTGGCTATGCAAAGCATGTCATGGATGGCCAAAACAACTCCAAACAGACCTTAAGTATACTAAGACATGCATAAAAGCTTCACAAAGCTAGGCCAAAAACATGCTAGAAACAAGGCTCAAAGCACAAAGCATGTTAAGGCAATTCATGGCATTACAAGACAAGTATGCAAAGCAAGCATGGTGTGTCTAAACCAACTTAAAACAATGCTATATCATGGAAAAATAAGCACAAATACTATCTAAGACAAGGCCAACATGAACTCAACAATGATGCTCACACATGAGGCTAAAATGACAACTTTTGAAGACAACAAGGAGAGGGGATGGCCCTCTCCTTCTTAGGACCTCAAAGCACCATCCTCACCACTGGAATCCCTATAGTGGTGAGGAGGCCCAAACAAGGTGGTCCCGGAGCTCACCAAAAATGCACAAAAATGAGGCCAAACAAGGCCTAAGAGGGGTCAAACAACCCCAAACACCAAAACAACCTTAAAAAACTATTTTAAGAACTTAAAATCAGAACTTTTATATGTTATAAGTTAAGCTTAAAAATAGATGCAAGGATGGCTAAAAGCCTATGAAAAAATGGGGAATAAAGGGGTAAAGTTCTTACCCTTGAAGACCTTCTTCACAAGGACCACTCCAGCCCCTTCTCCAAGCTTAGATCAACTCAAGAACTCTGAAAATCACTCCTTAGTAACTTAGTAGCTAAAGGAAAGTGTAACTCTAGGTGTTTGTGTGCAAAACTATGAACAAAACACCTTAATACACACACAAAGAGCAAAAGAGAGGGAGATATAGAGATAGATAGATACACAAGACCTAACCCTAATTCAGACCTCTGGAACTCTTTTTGTAACCCTTGAGGAGAGAGGAGAAGGCCTCCCTTTATAGAGGATCACTCTTACAAAGCTTACAAAACAAGCTAAGCAAGAGTGAAATCCCTCCATACACGTGTATGAAGGGGGTACAAAGTGGGTGCCAGCTAGAACAGCTGGCACAAAATATCTGCCAAAAGCAGATGCACAGTGGTCGGCCAGCCAAAAATGCCAAATTGACCAAATAAATGGTCGACCGACCAAACAGAGTGCCGACCGACCAAACATTTGGCCAATGGCAACAAAACAATGGCCGGTGGCCTCAAGCCATGGCCGGTGAGATGTGGGGATGGCCAACAAGCCATTCCCTGCTCCTCAAAAGCAAAACACAAGTGTTTGGTGCAAAACCAAACACAAAATAGGCAAGTCGAGAGGTCTTGAGGCAAGGCGCGTGGCCGAGACCTCCGAGAACTCAAGACGAACACGAACATGGATGATCACCGAGTGTTCAAACGGTGACATCCAAGTCTTGAGGACGGTCAAAAATGGGGTGTCTACAACATGGTGGTCAAATCCAAGGAAGAGCAGAATCATATAGCCGATCTGAAGGAGACATTCGGCATTCTATGCAAATACAAAATGAAGCTGAATGCTTCCAAATGTGCATTTGGGATTGGCTCTGGCAAGTTCTTGGGTTACATTGTCAACCACCGGGGAATCGAGGCCAACCCAAGGCAAATCACAGCAATCTTGGAACTCGGCTCCCCTCGTTCAGTGAAAGAGGTTCAAAAATTGATGAGGATGGCCGCCGCACTCAACAGGTTCATCAGTCGGTCTAAAGATCGCTGCTGACAATTCTTCCATACACTGCGGCAGGGCAAGGCTTTCGAATGGTCCATCGAGTGCAACGCCGCTTTCAACGGTCTCAAAACCTACCTCTGATCAGTTCCACTCATGACAACACCTTCGGCAGGCGACCCGTTCATCTTGTATTTAGTAGTTTCTGACCGGGCCGTCAGCGTCGTACTGATTAAGGAAGAGCTGGGGAAGCAGCGGCCAGTGTATTTTGTAAGCAAGACAATGGTCGATGTCGAAACACACTACCTACAGCTGGAGAAACTCATCTTAGCCTTAGTCATGGCGGTAAGAAAACTGATGCATTACTTCTAGGGGCACAGCATTGGGGTGCAAACAAATTACCCCCTCCGATCAGTACTGCGCAGTGCGGAAGCATCAGGATGCGTTTTAAAGTGGGCTCTTGAACTTAGCCAGTACGACATTCAGTTTCTACTTAGAACCTCAATCAAGGGGCAGGTGCTTGCCGACTTTGTGGCTAAATTTACCGGGGGTCTTGCTGATTTCAGGCCTGATGAAATTCGACCTAAGCCGAACTGGAGAATCTATGTTGGGGACATTTGGCAGTTGTATTGTGATGGATCATCCAATCAAAGAGGCAGGGTGCCGGAGTAGTAATCATGGCTCCTGACGGCGTAATAATTGAGTAGGCCATCAAACTCGGCTTCGAAGTGTCAAATACGAGGCCGAATACGAAGCCCTTCTGGCCGGCTTGAGGAATGCACACCTTTTGGGTGCTCGGCGTTTGCTGGTATTTTGCGATTCGAAATTGGTGATCAATCAACTAAAGGGGGACTACGCAGCCAAAAATGACCGTATAGTGGCTTACATGAAATCGGCTAGCGCCTTGCTGGCCAAATTTGACTATCATGAATTGAATCAGATAACACGTGACCAGAACACATATGCAGATGCTCTAGCTTGCCTAGCCTCCGCCATCAACTCAGAGATTAAACGGACCATCGAAGCAGGTTTCATCCCGGAGCCGAGCATTGGCCCTTCAGAGGAAATCCAGGTCAATGTCATAGAATCAGGACCGAGTTGGATGGGCCCCATTGCTGCATTCCTGTCTTTCGAACAGCTACCAGTAGACAAAAAAGAAGCGCACAAACTGTGAAACAAAGCCCTGCGATACTACTTGGATCCGCAAGGAAAGCTTTATAAAAAAAATCCCTTTCTGGTCCATACCTGGAATGTGCACACCCGGACAAAGTCGAAGAGCTTCTGACTGAAATACATGAGGGCAGTTGTGGTGCCCATTTTGGCGGGCGCTCTTTGGCCCATCGAGCTATAACACAGGGGTATTACTAGCCGACAATGAGATCTGATGCCGAATGTTATGTGAAGAAATATGAACAGTGCCAGAAGTTCTCCCCGTTAACCCATCTGCCTGCTGAAGAGTTAAGTTCCATTACTAGTCCCTGGTCGTTCGCCCAGTGGGGACTTGATATCGTAGGACCATTACTAAGGACCCCAAGGAATAAGCGATACTTGATTGTCGCGACAGATTATTTCACAAAATGGGTCGAAGCAGAGGCATTAACTCACATTCGAGATGCTGATGTCAAGCACTTTGTATTGAGAAATATCATAACACGATTCGGTATTCCAAGAGCTCTAATTTCAGACAACGGCACCCAGTTTGATTGTGGCGTCTACCGAGAGCTGTACAGCAAGTATGGTATTCGGCCTTACTTTTCTACGCCGGCTTACCCACAAAGCAATGGTCAAGCCAAAGCCTCTAATACATCCATCTTGGATGGCATCAAGAAGAGGCTGGAGAAAGCTAAAGGCAAATGGGTCAAAAAATTGCCAAGTGTATTGTGGGCTCATCGAACTACGCTGAGGCGATCTACTGGAGAAATACCGTTTGCTCTGTGCTTTGGAACTCAGGCGATCAAACCCCTAGAGATCGGCCACAAAACCCTAAAATCTCAAGTTTTTGGCATAGGCCGAAATGATATGATGCTGGTTTTGGATTTGATTCTGATCGAAGAACGAAGAGACTGTGCCCTTGTGTCCATGGCCCGGTACCAGCAGCAGCTTGCCAAGTCATATAATCAACGTGTTCAGCTGCGCCGCTGCACACTAGGAGAGTTAGTCCTGAAGAAGGTACTTCCAGCTGCCAAGAAATCAGCTGATGGAAAATTAGGTCCTAACTGGGACGGCCCCTATTAGATTGATTCGATCGTAGGAGTAGGGGCATATCAGCTCAAAGACATGTCAGGAAGGAGTCTGCCTCAGCCTTGGAATTCCACGCATTTATGCAAATTTTATCATTGACCCAACTTGTGGGACATGATACTTGTTCTGAATGGTTCGCCATGTACATCTCATTTTCTATAATGCAAAGATCCCTATTTACTCACTTCAAAATCCAGTTCAAAGGTGTTCTGAGAAAAGCCTCTAGATTCGGAGCGCTCTTTGTGGATATCATGATTGGCCAAATAAAGCCTCCGGATTCGGAGCCTCATCGGCACATGACGCCTTTGGGCCGCAAAGCCTCCGGATTTGGAGTGCCCTTCGTGGATGTCACGATTGGCCACAAGTTTCCGGATTCGGAGCCCCTTTGGTGCATGACATCTTTGGGCCGATTAAGTCTCCGGATTCGGAGCCCCATTGGTGCATGACACCTTTGGGCCGACTAAGACTCCGGATTCAGAGCGCCCTTCATAGATATCACGATTGGCCAAATAAAGTCTCCAGATTCGTAGCCTCATCGGCGCATGATGCCTTTGGGCCGAAAAGCCTCCAGATTCAGAGCACCGTTCGTGGATATCACAATTGGCCACAAGTCTCCGGATTCGGAGCCCTTCTGGTGCATGACAACTTTGGGCCAATTAAGACTCCGGATTCGGAGCATAAGTCTCCAGATTAGGAGCCCCATTGGTGCATGACACTTTTGGGCCGGCTAAGACTCCGGATTCGGAGCGCCCTTCATAGATGTCACGATTGGCCACAAGCTCCTCTGGTGCATGACACCTTTGGGCCGATTAAGACTCCGGATTCGGAGCCCCTATTAGTGCATGACATCTTTGGGCCGACTAAGACTCTGGATTTGAAGCGCCCTTCGTGGATATCACGATTGGCCAAATAAAGTCTCCAGATTCGGAGCCTCATCAGCGCATGTTGCCTTTGGGCCGAAAAGCCTCCGGATTCGAAGTGCCGTTCGTGGATGTCACGATTGGCCACCAGTCTCCGGATTCGGAGCCCCCTTGGTGCATCACACCTTTGGGCTGATTAAGACTCCGGATTCGAAGCCCCTTTGGTGCATGACACCTTTGGGCCGATTAAGACTCCGAATTCGGAGCATAAGTTTTCGGATTCGGAGCCCCATTGGTGCATGACACCTTTGGTTCAACTAAGACTCCGGATTCGGAGTACAACTCTCCAGATTCAGAGCCCCATTAGTGCATGACACCGTCGAGCCTGTGCCGGATGAGGTTCCGAATTCCGAGAGCCGTATCCATATGTTTGGGCCGGATTCGCGGCACCTTGGGCAATTTACTTTTTAGCCAACTATGTATATTTTCATGGTCATGGTCATTTTATTGACAAGTATAATTTCATACTATCATAGTCGGAATAAGAAGATCATAATATCATAATTAAATCAATTCATGAAATAGTTGGTACAACAACAAAAACATTCTAATATATATATATATACATGTCCTCATTAAACTGCTTTTGAATACATTATTAATTTAGACAATAAATAAATACAAAATGTATTCATTTTTACATAAAAGCCTATCCGGCACCACCTTCATCGTCACTCTTCTCTATCTCGTACGCGTCAAAGGGGAGATTGCGGCGATGATATAATGGTGAAGCCGAGTGAACACCTGTTGTACGGAGGGCATCCGCGGCTTTCAGTGCCCTCGATCCACCCATGTCGAAATCCCCGATTTTCAGATTAGCAGACCTCCTCGGCGAGTTTCTCCCTGGTTTTTTCTATTCCGACCTTCCGGCCTTCATGGAAGCCTTTTTCGTAAGCCCTAGACCTGGCGGACTCAAGCGCAAACATGCTAGCCGTATCCCGATCGGCGATCGCATGACTTATTAGCCGTTGTGTCACCATTTCCTCCACAATCGGGTTAGACTTTCCGGCCGACTGCTCTCCACCAGCCTTGACCTTTCTCAGCTCACGCTCGACCTTCTCCACGCGAGCTTCTAGGCCTCAAATGCGTTCGTCCCTCTGCTCTATCTCCCGACGAGTAGCACGAAGACGCATACCGATTTCGTAGGAGGTATACAGCCCCTTCACCGCCCCATGAATGCCCTCTCGAAACACTTCGAAGTCTCGTCGACCAACCATCGACTGCTGCACTTTTGGTGAAAAAATCTATCGAGCAAATTCTATTGCCACATTCGGATCTCGGATGATTAAATCCGCCTCCGTCATCGGTTTGTTATCGACAAAAATTGCAAAGCTCAATGGGCGTGGTGGCCCACTAGCTTCGCTGCGCGGTCGACGGGAACTGCCCCACTGGCGTTTCTCCCTTCCAGGTAACTTGCTTCGTCGATGAGGAGAATGACGCCTCTCCTACTCAGCAGATGCTCTAGGCCCCGTTCGAGGAAGTTCGCCATCTCGATTCATCGAGTCCAGCTCCGCCAGTGTCTTTCCTTCACCTTTGCTATTGAAGAATAATCTGCTAGACATTCGCTCTTCGCTGCAGGATTGAGTTTTATTTAGTTCCTCATACAGGGTTCAGTTTTGTTTGGACACAACCCCCTCTCTAAATAATTCATGGGCAAACCGCGTTCCTGAGGGGACCTCATTAATGCACGCATCCCGTAAGCCGCCGACTTTTGGCTTTCCAGCTTCACCCCCGACCAGGGAAAGTTCCTTTATTTAAACCCAATGCCGATTAATTCATGCCACAGCCATTCCACGAACGAGTCCTATTCGGCTTATGAAGCTCATGCACTGGCTGAGGCAAGGCAAGATTTACTAATCTGATCAACCAAGTATTTAAACCCAATGCCGATCGATTTATGCCACAGCCATTCCATGAACGAGTCCTATTCAGCTTATGAAGTGCATGCACGGGCTGGGGCAAGGGCGAATTTATTAATCTGATCGGCCAAGTATTTAAACCCAACGCCGATCGATTTATGCCACAGTCATTCCATGAACGAGTCATATTCGGCTTACAAAGCTCATGCACTGGCTGGGGCAATGGTAGATTTATTAATCTGATCGGCCAAGTATTTAAACCCAATGCCGATCGATTTATGCCACAATCATTCCATGAACGAGTCATATTCGGCTTATGAAGCTCATCCAATGGCTGGGCCAAGGGCAGATTTATTAATCTGATTGGCCAAGTATTTAAACCCAATGCCGATTGATTTGTGCCACAGCCATTCCATGAACGAGTCCTATTCGGCTTATGAAACGCATGAACTGGTTGGGGCAAGGGCGGATTTAATAATCTGATCGGCCAAGTATTAAACCCAATGACGATCGATTCATGCCACAGCCATTCCGTGAACGAGTCGTATTCGGCTTATGAAGCTCATGCAGTGGCTAGGCCAAGGGCAGATTTATGCCGAAAGGATTTTACCTCAACCATTTCACGAACCGGACTCATTCGACGGTCCAGTTTATAGCTAAGGCAAGGGCAGATTCCTTACATCTGAATCATGAATATCTCCCAACTTTTGAGTCAGCCGTCTTTTTAACGGAACAATTGTCTATTCATGTATAGAATAATTGTCTATTCATCTAATTAAGTACAGAAATAACACAAAACAAGGGAAAATTTCATTGATAAACTGAATACAGACAAAGTATCACCTTATACATGAAGATCACCCTGAGCAAAAATAAAATAAAATACATTGAAAATTCTAGACAAAAAACAACCAGTGTGTCGTCCTAAATTAATCCTCAGGGTCCTCAAGGTCAGACTCCAGCAGCTCGATGTCCACTTACTCATATGGAATTGGCATTGCCAATGTCACATTTGCAGCAGCAAGGGCTTTGAGCCAGCCGTGCTTGAATCCCCGATTTTCAAATTTAGGAGCTTCCTTCAAGTAGTTTTCAAGAGCGGCGTCTTGCCCGGCCTCGTATGCCTTGGAAATCTCAAAGTTGACTTTTTCTTTTGCCTTCTTCGATTCTTCCAATTCATTCTCTAGCCTGGCAATCACCTCTTGGGCTGACTTGAGCGCTTCATCACTCGCGCTTGCCCTCTGCTCGGTGACCAATCTCTGCTCTTCAGCATTTTTCGCTCTCTCCATTTCGGCCTCCGCCCTTGCACTCTCCATCGTCGCCCTTGCCGCCTCAAAATTGGCCCTACTCCTTTCGCCCTACTCCTTTCACCCTCCACCTCTAATCTTAAATGGCCTATTTCTTCAACGGCGTCATGCTGACGCCGCCCTATCTTGGCTATCCTGCCGACTGTCTGTAAAACAGAATGTTAAAACGAAAACAAATATACACAGAAACGCAAAAGATAAGATCAAGATATATACCAGAAGAGCTGTCTGAGCGGCCAATGCAATTGCTAACACGTCCGGCTCCGAGCAAAAAGCCGCCTTGTCAGCCGGCAACGAGACCAACGAAGCCAGGCTCAACGCCATAGCTGGGTCTTTCACAGCCGATGCGTCAGAGGAGATCAGCACATTTTTTATCCTCGGCTGAACCACAAAAGGAACAACCACGTCCGACTCCTCTAAGCGCGGCCGTTTTTCGACTGGGATTTCTTCAGAGACAGCCTCAAAATCGGCGGGCCGCTTTTCCCCACCCTTAGCCTCTGGAATCAAACATTCAATTGACCATTCCTTCTCAACAGAAATTAATTGAGCCGTTTTAACGATGACAACCGGCTCGGATGATTCAACGAGGGCAGTTTTGGAAGTAATCGCCTCAGCCTTCTGACGGGCGGCCAAACGCCTAGCATTCTTTTTTCATGCCAGTTGAGAAAGAGATTCCTTTGCCATATCCTCGAAATAGGAGACGGGCAAATCTTCTAAACCAGTAAAAATATCTCCAAAGGGAAACTCCTCCCGACCCGAAGTGGATGGTGAGTTTGGCTGGTTAAGATCGGCTACTTCAAACGTTGAGTTTAGGTCCTCGTCGACCTCTTCAGCCTCCGCAACAAGCTCTCTCGTTGGTTTGCAAGTACCTCGACCACCGGCTCTACGCCTCGCTTCGAATCAGATGCTTCGAAACCAATTTGTCTAGGGGTCTTGAAGCTAGGGAAGACAAGAGCCGTAAGATGCTGTTCGCCGGTTGGGATCGAAATGTCGTCCGCGACCGAGAACGTAGTATAAGTAGGCTCGTACCGCAGGAGTATATGGGCAGCTCTCCCTTGCTTCTATACATTTGGATGACCAAAATACTTGAGTGCAGTCTTAATTTCCGCAAGGACTGCCTCGTCAGCCGAAGTCAAAATCTTCTTCAACTTATTGCCTGCATAAACAAAGGATTAGACTGGGAGAAAAAGCCGAGTAAAAGAAAGATGAGTAAACACGAGGAATTACTCGGCAACCTGGTTAGCTCCCCTCGGTCTGGGTATAGGGTCCAGGCGATCTTCGCCTTCGTCGAATTCCCAATGGCCTCGAACATTGACCATCACATCATCAACCCACTTGCCACAGCTGGCAAGCATGGTTACCAAGGGATGGTCAGTGTCCTTGGCCCTGAGAAAGTAGCGCCCGAGCCGACTGGAGGATTTGGCTAAAGCATAGCAGTACCGAATGGCCGGAATGCCAAGGTTGATCCTAAGGCGCCTGTTCAACTCTACGATTCCCATGATGATTCGAAAAAAATTCACATTAGGTTGGGAAGGAATCAAACCCCAATGGCGGAGGACGGCCCTAAGGAATGGGTGTAGAGGAAAACGGACTCCGCCCTCCGCAATGGATAGGAGAGGAAAGACGATTGTATTTTGATCCTCCCTCTCCATATTAAGAGTATTGTCCGTCACTAGAGATAGGTGGACATCATCAGGGACAGAAAAATGTCGTCGGAACCCCGGAATACGACCCTCGGAAAGGAGGTCTTTCAAGTGCTTAGCCATTCTAACGAGGACTCAAGGGTATGCCAAATCTAAAATAAACATGAAAAATAGGATTACAAAGAGAAGAGAAGAAAACTTAAGAGAGGCAAAGGAGACAAAGAGAGACGGAGATGAGTCGCAGAAAACGCGAGTCAAAGAAGGGATACCGACTAGCAATCCAGGACGCTCAAATATTCGAAAAAAGCATGCATTCGAAGCGACTGGAGTTTCAAATCATAATAAATGCGAGAGATGCACGAATGAGGCGGGAAATTATAATGATGACCGAAAGACGTGTGCGTTCTGACATTCACATTGGGATAAGTGAAGATGCCTAACTTATGTCACTCTTGACTTTTGAAATTCGAAACCAAACACACCAATTAATTACTGTCAATGGGGAGTTTGGGGGGCAATTGTGGGAGCCGAATAAATCTCAGAATCAGAAGCGTACACTCTAGAAGACAGATATTACTCGACTCTATCCTGCACGATCAGGAGGCCGAATGCAATAGATACGTCGAGTATCTATCGAACTATGGAGCCGAGTAAATAAGAGGATAATGAGTGAAAAGTGGGCTTGGCCCCGAGGCCCAGGAAACAAGTATAAATAAAGGAACAACAGACTAAGAAGGGTATGTGAGAACTAGTGTGCTTAACTTAAAATACAAGTAACCCAGAGAGAGTAAAGACTGACTTGTCTGTCGGAGTGCTAATTCCGGCACCCCCGACCGGAGTGTTCATTTCTTTTCAGGTGTCTAGCAGAGGATCACAAACATCTCCCAGGATCAGAAGAGTATTTCCAAACTATTTCTGCACACCACTTGTTATGAAACTCCCACAGAATTCCTATTAGAAGCCACGTTGATCAGGCGCGTTTCTAACAAGACCTCAAAGCAAGTTCACCGGCTACAAGTGTTATCCAAGAAACTTAATCCCATGCTCATATAAATGCAACATATAAGTCCTAACATTTATCCCAACTATATGCAACGTCCTCACCAAGCATAGCAAACCCCCATGTGATAAAAACCACTTCCCACGAGCCCAAGGTATTCAAACCCGGCTCGCTCTGATACCAAGTTGTCATGCCCCACTTTTCATTACTCGGATTTCCATTACCAAAGCCATTATTATACATTTAATTCCAGAGATAACACACAGAAGCTCATTATATATACAAGGAATACATAAGTAAGAATTCTCTCATTCGAATATAAAATGAATGCAACATGAATTTATATTTAAATAAATTGCCCGTAGGCTTACATCATTTAAACCAAGAGAAATGGTTTAACCCTTTTACATCAATGGCATTCTCCCTCTACATAAAAGGCCCTATGGCCAACAAATAAGGAAGATCCGTGACCTTGTAGCACATCTCGATATTCACCTAAAAAAAGATTAGCAACATGGGATGAACATAAAGTCCAGTAGGGATCTCAACGTGATCCTCAACAATAGCAACTTACAGATAGCTATGATCATGAACACTAGTCTCATACCATATAAATAATGTGACATTTTTTAACCAAAGTATACTTACATAAATACTTTTCTCGAAAACATTTCGTTTATTCAACAACACCAAGGTTCGCTTTTACTACCCGTTTCCCATTTAAACAATTATTACACGATAACCGTATTTTCCATTTGTGACAAAATACCACATAATATCCTTTTTTTTTCCCTTTTTTTTTTTTTTTTTTTTTGAAAGCATGTTCACCAAATCCGATTTCTTCGCATTATTTATATCAAATACACAACCAAAGTCTGAGTCCACACGTTCATCACATTCTCAATCTTAAACTCAAAATTCAACGAAAAACCTACAATAAAATAATTCATGGTAGGACACTCCCTCTACCACTCTCTAGCACGTCCAAATGTACATGAAACATATAAGACAATTCATCCATACAAAATCATAGTCATCATAACACGTGACACACAGAGTCAAACTGAGACAACAATGATAAATAATCTCTGCTCTACCTGCCTGAAGCATGGTAAGCCAATGATACATCTTTCCACAATGAAATGCCAATTTACCAAACACCAACTGGAAGGGAATGGTACCTCTGCTAATTCTCCAAGCGCTAGCTGGAAGGTAATGGTACCTCTGATTCTCAGCACAGCCAATTCTCCAAGCGCTAGCTGGAAGGTAATGGTACCTCTAATTCTCAGTGCATTACACATTTTCCAACCATCACTTCATACAACAGTCATAGATAGCACAAGTGTACTACAGACATGCAATCATTTCAATATTCACTATGTCATGCTCCACCGATGACCAAGGACAAAACTTCTAACAGTATGTATTAAACACAGAACACCATTAACCAATTCTAATGAAACTTTAGATCCAAGTACAACAATAGTAAAAATAAAATATATTTGTGATTCAATCTCAAGTTAATTTCTGAATTCACCCAATGTTGGTGTTTCATTCTTCCATTTCAAAATCAATTATCTTATCCTTCCACATTAATATTCTCCACTCTTTGCCTCAATCCATTTATTTCATTTCACAAAAAAGAAAAAGAAAAAAAAGAAATGACCAACTCAATTTTCCTTCATTTTAGATAAGGGATTTCAGTCATGGCTAACAAAGTCAATATTTACTCAATTTCCATATAACGGTAGTGTAACCCAATAATATTCTAATCTCATGGTTAAATCCCCCTTTTGACAATTAACAATTTATCAATTCGTTATACTTAAACATAGTCAATCCAACACAAGTTAATGTTCAAATCATAAGACCTAATTTAATCTTAAATCAATTACCAAATCATTAATCACATTTCTCAAATTCATAACATAATTATTTCACAATTTCAACCCCTTTTTACCTATTAGGCATTATTACAAAAATTTGGGCTTTATCTCTCTCTAATCATGAATATGTTAAATCACACCCCAAATTAACCCAACATCAACCAATCTTACAAAATTTCATTCTCAACACCCAAAACTTAGATCCTCTATCATGATTTTCGAAATGTCCATAATAACATGGTTTTTATGCAATAAAAACCTACCACATGTCTATCCATAGACGAAGTATTGAAAAGATCAAAGAAATCCCTACCTTAGGAGAGAAGAGGAGAAAGAGCTCAAAAGTCAACCTCGCCCGAATACGATCTCCACTGGTCAAGACGAAGCCCTCGACATGCTCATCATTTTGGTATAGCACCAAAATCCCAATCGATTCTTGGGATCAAAAGAAAATGGAAAGCTTTGGAGAGTTGGGGTAGAGAGAGATGAGAGAAAAAAAGAGAAAGATGATATAGAGAGAGAGGGACCAAATCAAAAAAATGAAAGAAAAAGAGCAAAAGACCAATACATAGTTGTAAAGCATGAAAAACAAGACAGAAAATGCACCTGGCCACACGTGCGGCACCCTCTCCCGTACTTGCGAAGCGGCCTCCTACACATGCGGCTCCCACCCCTGCATGTGCAGTCTCCTCTGTTCCTCCACTCACGTACCTGCCTTTTAAGCAGTGTGCACACATCCCTCTCCCCTGCTTCCCGCACATACGGCCTGTCCTCCCACACATGCAGCACCTCCCCCGCACGTGTGGCCCAACGCCCCACACGTGCGGCCCTGGTCCCCAGCCTGGGAAAATCCTCAGCCTCTCCCCTGACACTCAGGAGCCGACCCGCACCCTCCAAAATAAGTGAAAACTCATAATCGAGACAACCACAATAGAAAATATTTTGAGAAAGAAATTTCAACAATTTATCTGGCATGTTAACGACGATAATTCTAACATAACTCAAGAGATCAAAGCAAAATACGCACCGGTCATCACAATAATTTATTCTTTTATTATTATTATTAAAATTGACTCAATATATCACAAAACATAATCAACTTATTGCATGATCTCATGATGCTTATCACACAATGTGGCCTTCTACTCACCACTAGAACAATGATTTTACTTATCATTAGGGGTAAGTAAAAAATTGTAAATTCATCAGTCTGGTTTTTAATACAAGGTTCAATATTGAATCTTAAAATAAGTAAACTGCATTCTATGATTTTATTTAGGAGTGTTCAAATTATCTAATCAACCAAATAACAAAACAATCAAACCAAATTGACCACTTTGGGCCAAGTTGGATTGATTTTTTAGGATGTTGGTTTGGTTCTTATAGCGATTCCGATTTTGACCCATTACTTATTGTATTCCAGACTCGGGGCTGGTAAGGTTTTGAATAGTTTTTCATATCTTTTTTCCTTGTCTCCCCTCTATTTTTGGTTATTGAGTTGTAATTATGCGTTTAGGACAGGTTGATTGCTTACTTTTCAAAACCTGTGTTGCCCAGATTTTGGCCTCTCCACTCGAGCGGGCATTCTCACGCTCGAACGAGCTTCGAGCTTCATCATTTTGCTCTTCTGCTCGAGCGTCCATTCTTGTGCTCGAGTGGGAATCGTCAACCCTCATTATTTCTTTTTGTAGGTCTGAAATACTAGAAATGTGCATCGAACGCTCGAGTGTCCACTTCCACGCTAGAGCGAGGACCTTCGTCTATAGAACTTTTGAAAGTGTGCATTCCACGCTCAAGCGACGCTTTTCAAGCTCAAGCGGAACCCTGTTTCTGACGCTCGAGCGGGACTTTCCACGCTCGGGCGGACTGCGTGTTTTTCAGTCTGAGAAAATGACATTTTGAATCACTTTTTCTTCTCTTTCTCTCTCTAAAACTCTCCAAAAGGTTGGTTCTTGAGGTTCTCTTGCAAAAATCCATCTTCTCTCTAAGATTTCATCTAGATCCATTGATCTTTCCACCCTAGTACCTTTGAGAAAAAGTTAGAGCATCTCAAGATCTACATTTTGATCTAAATAAAAGTGGGTTTCGGCATTCTTAGAGTTCCTCTCTCGTTTGGCTCATCTTCTTCCTTTGAGGTAGGGATCCTTCTACACCTTCATATGATGTTTAGCTTAGTTATTTGCCTCTTGTGTAACAATAATGATATTTGGAGACGTTTAAAACAAACTTAGGGTTTTGGGCATAAATTGGAAAGAGGGGTTTTGGGTGAAGATGAAATTAATGCTTGTGGGGTTTGGAAATGATGTTGTGCTACATCTAATTTGATGATTTCGGCTGTTGGTTAATATTTGGAAAAAAAGCGGGAAATTTCCCTAATTGGATTAAATTATTATTTCATACATATAATTAAATTTGGCATTGAAAATGTAAAATTGAGAGGGTGTTGATATGAATGCTGAGATTGGTTATGTATTATTTCATTCTTTAGTAGTTTCGAATAAACTATCTGTTATGAGATTTTATATCTATTTAGAAATAACTGTATTGGGCTGTCGGTTGATGATAGCTATGATTGCTGTAGAAATTACATGCGGATTAGGTGAATTGAAACTAATCATATTTGTTTGTCATTGGATATGATTATATTTATATACATTATATATGTATGGTTCCTTGGGAATGGAAAGAGGGTGTATTCCATTGTTTGAGTTTGTGTTTAGATATATTGCATATGTATGAATGATTGTTTGGAAAGAGAAAAGGGATGGACTCCATTATAATTAAGTTGGCCGGAGTGTCCTGGGTTAAAGTCCCGATATCGTACATGGGTGCCTAGCCCGCAAACGAAATATCCGTAAAATGGTAATGGTAGTGCTTGTATAGCCTACGTCCACATGGGTCCCGTTTGACGGTTGCTCGTGGATGAAATATCCATGAAAGAATACATGGGTCCCGATTGATGGCTGCCCGCGGACGAAATATCTGTAAAAGAAAAGTTTGAAGTGCTTGCATGTTGACAATGTGATTTTAGAATTTTGTGAGTTGTAATCTCATTCTAATTGTTGGGAAACAATGAAATTGATTTATGAATTAGGACAGATCAGTGAATGGAACATGAATTGAAAGTAAATGGATTAAGGCTTGAAATTAATAGCTACGAGTATAGAAAGTTGTGAAAAGTTTTATTACGGGCATTGTTTATGCACTTGTACTTATATCTTTGCTAAATTTCATATACTGTGTTAGAAGATTTCTACTGGGCTGTGGCTCACCCAACTTGGGAATAACTTTTCAGGTAATGATGGCATGCCTCCTCAAAGACAATAGCATTGGATGGACCCTTGGGAAGCAAGAGCTTCATGTTTTGTTTATTTTATATAATCTAGGGCTAAATTTGTACTGAGCGAAGCTCATTTTGTTGTAACAAGTCAAGGCATGGAAAGGAGTAAGCCAATAGGGCATCTACTTCTGTCAAACTCTTTTGTATCATTAACTTTAGGAAATGAAAGAACTATTCACTCTGAATTATGCTATTATTTATTCATCTTTGTGGATGTATTTGTGCTAGTATTTTGGGGGTGATACAGTTCTATTGTTTCAAATCATCAAAACTATAAAGGGAATTCTATTTACACCCAAAAAATATTTAAGTGAACCCAATTTTTTAATATGCCCTATTAAATTATTTAATTTATTCTCAGTACACTTCCCCCTTCTCCCAAATTACCCTTTTGAAGTACACCCAAACAAAATAAATTATAAAATTCAAATTGGTTTTGAAAAACTTTCCTTTTGAGCTTAGGATTAGTGACTTGTTTTGTTATTAATCTAATACACATTTTTTTTTTCCAAACAACCAAGATAATGGATATTAAATCAATGAAAATTAAAGCTTGATTTTGGCATGTATACAGATATATATACATACAAGTTCATTATATTTAACCTAGTTTGCATAATAATACAGCAAAATATTGCGATTTTACACTAATGGCGTGATTGGACTATTAATCCACATGATTAGAACAAACTAAATTCATGATCTAGTAAAATAAGAAACAGAAACACAAATTTAGGATTGATGTATATAAGTCAAAATATGTGAAATTTGAAGCTTGAGTTTGATAAATGAAGACCATGTATATATACTGAGATATACATGAATATAATCAAATGTTAATTGAAAGTTGCATGTTTTTTAAGTACAACTAATAATATGAAAAATAATGATGTTCATAATAATTGTGTGTTTTGGTAGAGTGGATTGAAGTTTTGGAGTGAAAAAGAATAAGAAAAGAAAATAATAGAAACTTGGAGAAGAAAATAAAGAGATTTGAATAAGAAGACATATAATTGATTAGGGTGTACCATAAAAAAAAATATTTTTTATTTTAATATTTAATATGTAATGTCTTTATTTGTAAATTCATATTAGGTATTAGGAATTTAAAATTTAAAATTTAAATTGGGCGTACTAAGATAATTTTTGAGTTCAACTATAATGGGCCAATCTATAAGATTGGATTCTTTTTTTGTTTAGGCTTTGCCTAAACCAAACCAGCCCAACAATCAAACCTATATATGTATTTTAAATTTTATTTATATTGATATGTCTTCATTTAATTGGTCTATCACAATAGATTTGATTGCACATAATAATTTTCTACATACAAATTATTATTTTTATTTTTTATTTTTTTAAGGTGAAAGAAGGAAGTCGTAGAAGTTTGAATTGGATTTCCCAGTTGATTTAATTTGTATTGATTGTATTAATGGATATGGATTTAATTTGTATAGTTATGTTTAAGTTTGAGTTAAATTTAATTTGTATTGGCTTGCAATAAACAAGATTTTGCTCTTCATGTGTGTTATGTTTAAATGTTAAGGATGTGTTTATTTAATTATTCATTATTGATTAATTCTCATTTATTTTTAATATAGTAAAACAATGGTTCCGATTAATAGTAATATTATTCACCCTTATATGTTGGTAGAAATTAAAATTAAAATTTTTTATAACATTTTTTTTTTATTAAAAGTTACTTGTATTTTTGTCTCCCAAAGTTCGAATCCTGAATTTGTCCCATATTGAATTGTGTTAATTCTAGTGTATGATTGATTTGATTTTGAGTCTGAAATTTTAAAACCAATCATAATTGGATTAGTTAGAATTAAGTATCAAGCCAAATCAAATCAACTCAAAAACACCCCCATATACATGCTTGAAGTAAATACATGCTTGAAGTAGATAGTACGTTATGTTTGGTACCCACCAAGGTTGGAGTGAGCTCACTGATGAAACATGTTCGATTTGACCATCAATGAGCCTAACTTTTTGAGTTACATTTCTGAGAGGTTATTTGGTACCACTCACATTTTATTTTATTTTTTTAAATGAAGAATAATATGAAATTTGAACTGAACACTTGTCCTATTTCTTTTCAAAAGTTGGCATAAAAATGATAAATTTCATTATTTCGGCTAAATATAAATTGAAACACCACATAAATTTACCTAGAGCCATTGTATAATTTTCCTATATTTTTGGTTCTCTCTTCTAGGCTGTGTAATGGCTTGAACAAGTCTGGATTTGTTAAAATTAAATAGCTCAACTTTATGGTAAAATCACCTCATTATTGGATTAATTTCGACTCACTTTTATTATTAAAACCATTCATCTTGTATACCTAACTAAGAAAACTATCCACACCAAAATCAAGTCGATTTACCAACAATTGTCATGCTATTAGATCATTTTTATCTACATGGCCTACATATTTTTAAGAATAAACCATTCATTTGTTATAATATTATGTGATTTGGCCATATGATTATTTATGTCTCATCAATCTAATTTTATACATGTATGTTTTTTTAACTTGTCATATGAGATTAACCATTCAAATTATGAGTACAAATTAATCCTATAATACACCAAGTATACTAACAAAATTGAGATTTTAAATTTTAACAAAGCCAAACTTGCTTGAACCATTATTTTGCCCCCTGTTGCCGCTGTGCCCACTACCACCAATAATCCGATAAACATTCGTAACTCATCTAATTATTATTTAATGTGTGATTCAAAATATAAAATAAATAAATTGAGGTGGGAGATCTGATAATATAAAAATTATAAGGGAGATTTGGTGATACATCCCTCACTATCTAATTTGTCTTTCAAAAGGACAAGAATTATATAAGTACTTTCAAAATCTCCTAATATTTTAAAACTTGTTTATTTTACTATACTGTCCTCATATCTATCAGCTCTCCTATTAAGTCATCCTCACAGTGTATTTCAGTGTAAAATTTTACTTTAAAAGTACAATTTTACTCTAAATTAAAGTAAAGTTTACTATGATTCAAAGTAAAATTTTGTATCGTTAAATAAATCAACATATTTTTAACCAGAGTAAAAATTTACTGTTACAAAAAATAAAATACATACTAAATGAGCGAACCAGAGTTAAATTTTACTCTTAGATCTATTAACAAATTATACTAATAAAAAAAAAAAAAGCCAACATACTAAATGAATGAATCAGAGTCAAATTTTACTCTTAGATCTATTAACAAATAATAATAAAAAAAACAATTAGAAACAATAATTAATCTCTCTGTCTCTCTTTGAATAGGACTTTACTCAACTCCAAGCTCTTCTTTGATTCAGTGTTCTTGATTTAACTGCTACAAATTCAAAAATCAAGCACAAATTAATTATCATTACATAAGTTGAATCTAAATGAGCTTGAATTCAGACCAGATCTCTGCCATGCTCGACCAGATTTGCACCAATCCTCGAAACAAAGATTGTTTCTAAGAATGTTGAGATTGATCGGAATGCGGTAAAGATCGAGTGTGAGTTGTGGTGGTGGTGGTGGTGAAGTCTAGAGAGAGATCGGCGACAGAGAGCAAATCTGAGCCACGATAAACATTACTTAGCAACCATTTCTAAGAGAGAGAGGAGGGAAGGGGAGGTGAGCGGTGGAAGCAGTGATGGATCGATCGTGAGAGAGGAAAGGGAGGCGAGCAATGGCAAGAGTGGGAGAATGGGAGGCTAGTGGCGGAGGTGGTGGTCGATCAACCATGAGAGAAGAAGGTGTAATGACCCAAATTTTTTTTTTTTAAATAGCCAGCATATAATTTAATTGACCAAATTTTCGAATTTAATTGCCATCTAAATTTTGTGCGAAAACAATTTGGTTTTATATTTTTTAAAAATAGTTTCTGACCTCAGAAAATTGTGAAATTTTTATATGTTGTTCCCATATGAGTCTAGCACGTTGGATAAACATTTCAAAATTTAATGATGAGTATTTATTTTATGAAAATCCACACACTGATTGGTGTTTAGTTTAATTTATAGCAGAATTTAAAATTGAGTTTTGGGTGTTCGGGCCATGATTTGAAATAAATCAACAGGGGATTTATTTTAAATTATTAAACTCCATTCATTTTGCACCCAATTGATTGAATTGTGATCCGTTAGTAACCATGTAATAGTGTTATGGTTTTATTATTATTATTTGACTACCATAAAAGAGTTGTGAATATTTATGGTGTGTACCATTAAGCGAAATATATTTTGTGGTGAGAAAATATTATATTTACTTTTGTCATTAAAGATATATATTTTTTATTGATATATATATATAGGTGTATACACATATATATATATATATATATATGGTTAGATATTTGTTTAGTTAAAAAAAAAAAGAAAAGAAATGTCTATAAATAGTAACCAAATAGATATTTTGTTCAACTTTTGAGAATTCTTGGAGTTCTTGCCCTGAGAAAACAAGAGAAAAGAGGTTCCAAGTTGGTTTTTCTTAGGTTTGATCTAGTGTAAGTCATTTTGACCCTTAGTGCTTTGGATGAAAACGTAGAGGGCGAAAAAGGCATCATTTGACTTCAAAAAAATTTAATTTTTATTGCCAAAAAATTTGAAAGCTTCTTGGCTTGAGGTAGGGATTTTTTCTACACTTCTTTATGTACTTTTACTTGATTATATGGAGCTTAGAGTTGTATATAATTTAATTAGAATTTTTGAAAAATTTGTAATTTATTTGCTTGAAAGGGAAATTTTCAGAAAAATAAAGAGTTGATGCCCAAATTGCGAAAGTGTAAACTTGGAATATGTTTGTAAGGTTATGACAGAGCTATGTTTTAAATTTGAACAAAAACGGACTTCGATTCGATCGGTTTTAAAATTTTTACTGGTTTGTGACTAAAAGAGCATTTTTAAAGAAAAACAAAGGAATTATGTTTAATTTTTTAGGCTTTTGATGAAAATAGGATATCATAGTTGAATAATGCTTGGAGAATGAGTTTGGAAAGAAAATGATGTTTTCTTGGGCATTAACGATATTATTTTGCTTAACGTATCTGTTGGAATAAAACCGACACGGTTAGAAATGGACCTTGAGAGGTTACCGGACGTGATTGTGATATGAAAACTAGTGTAGTTGTTCATGTTTGATGAGATGTGAAATAGATTGTAATTATCAAAATTTTTGGAATTTAATTGTTTAAATATCTGTTTTGAGCTATCAGTGGAGGATAACCATGATTGTTGTGGAAAATGCATGAGACTTTGGTAAATGAACCACATTCCTCATTTGTTGTATTGGACATTACATTACATTCATTTCATTGGGAATGTATTTACTTTTGAGAAATGTTTAGAAATGTATTTGTTTGCGAAAAGATGAATATTTGGTGAATTTGGGTAGGAGGTGTAGAACCGCGCGGTTAGGTGTCGATCCTTCCAGTTTATTACTAGTAAAAATGATAGTGGTAATGCATTAGGGGCTACTTGCAGACACTCACCTAAAGATTCACAGAACCTGTATTCATGTGACAGATATGGTTTAAAATGGAAATGGTTTTATATCTGTTGTTGTATCTCAGCATTGCATGCTTTATAAAAAGAGAGATAAATTCTTTTATCATGAGCATGGCATGAGTATATTCCTCTTTAGTCTTGTCATGGTCCATATGTTGTGTAGTATATCTCTACTAGGCTATGGCTCACCCTATAAGGGAAACCATTTTAGGTACATGTACTATGCCTCTATCAAGCCATTGACTTAGGAGGACTCAGAGTCGAGGCTTTATTTTTGTTTTATTGTTATTTTTTGAATGTAAGCCCAGGGCTGTATTTGCATTGAGTTGAAACTCCATTTTGTGTAACCAAGAATGTTCTTGGATAAGTTTGTAAGTTTATAGGGCACTTATTATTTGTTTGGCTTCCATTTGATACTTGTAAAATGTATGCTTGGGATTGGAATTGGGGCATTGAGATGTGAATAGCATGTATTTGGCATTTGGGATTTAATGGAAATGGATGTATGGAATAGTTAGCTATATATATGTTTTTGTCTATCAGGTGGGTTTTGTAGCATAAATAGATATACCCTGCCCAATTTTTGGGGCGTTACAACTTGGTATCAGAGCTACTGTGTTTGAATACTTGGGGCTCGTGGGAAGTGGTTTTTACCACAGTGGGTTCAATTCGCTAGTGAGAAATGTTGCATATCTTATATGCTATGTGATAACATGTTTATGTGACTATGTGGGTATAGGGTTAAACTTCTGAGATGTGATTTGCGTCCATGAAATTCTTTGAGGTTCTTTTAGAAAAGCACCTGATCAATGTTATTTCTATTTGGAAGTCTTTGACTGTTTATGGAACGAGTCAATAACTTAGAGGGGTAACTTGTATGTGCTCTATATGACTATGTGCTTATATCCTTTGTCTTATGTGATGTAGATACATGTGCAGGCTTATGTTTAATCCGTATGCAGTGTGTTAGAACTAGTGTGGAGTACTTATTTTTGAGCTAAATTATGTCTCTTATATAAGATGTCATAAAGCGGGAGAGGCCGTAATAGAGGCACTTGGGGTGCCCGGGATGTAGCGATCCCGATTTTGACCCATCTCTTTGTGATGTTCCAGCCTCGGGTTGGTATGGTTTTGAACGGCGTTACTTATCTTAGTTTCCTTTATATTCCTTTTTAATTTTTATTTTTTATTATCGGGTTATAGTGGTTTGTTTGCAACAGGTAATGCCTCCAAACCTTTAGATGCGAATCCAACCCGAATTGTACCTTGCAGAGTTCTATCGGAAGTTAATTCTTTCATGTTTTGCCACTTCACTGAGTATGTTGAGGGTCGAGTCACCCTATACAGCTTACGGGGGTCGAGCTGCCCGGTCAGCTCATCGAAGCAAAAATGAAAAATGCATTCGAAGTTGCTTGTTCGCTCGAGCGGCCGTTTATGGGCTCGAGCGGAGAATTTTTGGTTCCAGAAGCTTGACCTGTCTGCAAAAGTACTGGGAAAGTGTATTCGATGCTCGAGCAGACCATGTTATATCAGTTCGTGAATCTGATATTTCAGATCACTTTTTTGTATCTTTCTCTCTCTAAAAACATTTCCTCTCTTCTTTCTACATTTCTCTACACGAACTAGATAAAAAAAACCTTGATTTCTCAAGATCCATTCGAGTGTTGCCATTGCTTCTTTATCAAAGTGGCTTATCATCTCGAGGGCTTCGTTGTCTATGGTGAAGATCAAGTTTCGACACCGTCCATTTTAGGGGTTTCATCTTATTTCTTCTTCAAAACTTGAGGTAGGGATTTTCTTAGAGTTATATATATATTTTTGCAAGATCTATATGATTTTCGAAATCATCTTTCGATAGCTTTAAAAATTGATTGTTGATTCAAGAAGTTAAGCGATTTTGAAAGTGGGTTTGTCTCTTGTTCTTTTAAAATGATCTTATGGGTTTTGATCTTCGTTGATTGAAGAAAATATGATTTTGGAAAGTTTTCTTTCAAAAGATTTGAGTTGTATAGTTTTAGTGAGAAAGCCTAGAATTTGGAGATTTTTTTTAAAAGTGACTGAAAATCCATGAATGATATTGTTATATTTATTATATGAGTCAAAATAAATGGATGTGTGGAAAATTTCTTATTTATATTTATATAAATAATGAATTTCAGGGAATATGAGAATTGTTGTTCATTTTGGAAATTATTGTTCAAAACGTTGAAATAGTCTTGAAATGACTAATTGTTGAGGATACTTGAGAAAAGGGAGTTGTGTTATTCCTTGGATGATGAATTGGAATAAAAGTATTTATATTCATCTTGTGTTATTGGTATAACAATTCATTTGATTACATTAAACTTTGAAAGTTGATTTGAAAACTTACATCGAGAAAAGAATGTTGAGAAACAAGTTTTCATGAAATAGTTTTGGGGTACACATGTTCGTAAGTCTTGATAGGTGAGAGTCCTAGGTGAAAGACCAAAAACCCACGCGGATAGGTGTCGAGCCTTCCGGTTAATACCAGTAAAAATGACAATTTGGTAGTACCTGCATAGTCTACTTGTAGACACCGACCTAGGGATTACCAGAGTCGTATTTACTGCCCTTGAAATAAATTGTTAAGTTTTCAACAATTGAAATTGCATGACATCATTGAGCATGATGGTTTTCAAAAGATGAAAATGTGATTTGTCTTAAAAAAAGGGCATAGCATGGCATGTGCATTTCATCTCTTGAGACTTGTATAAAATGTATATACTTTGTTAAGGATTTCCTACTGGGCTTTATGCTCATCCTACGGGATTTAGCATAACACATAATCATTTAGCATGCTTAGGAAGTGTTATGCATTTTGTGACTATGTAATAACATGCTTATGTGACTAAATAGGTATGGGATTGGACTTTTGGGATGTTGTTTGCGCCTATTAAATTCCTTGAGATCTTATTAGAAGTGTACTTGATCAATACTCATTATATTAAGAATTCTTGGTTTTTCATGGGACGAATCTCATCATAAGAGTATAATCCATATGTGTTTACAAGACTAAGTGCTTATGTGGGGTGAAATTTAATTACTATATGGTAAAAGATTATATATAATTATTGTGATCAAACGTGTAAGGCAAGTTGCAGGCACGTGTGGATTAGGGTGCTAAATTCATTCTATTGTCATTTATAAGATGTCAGGAAGAGGTCAAACCTATGGTGGTAGAGGCGGGAGGCGTAGTAGAGCTCGCCAAGGTGTGCATGAGGTACCGGTCCATGAGGTTCCGGTGCAAGAGGAAGAGTCCGGCCAAGCTAATGTGGCCGAACAAGTGGGGTAGGCGGGAATCCCGGGACAAGCGAGTCAAACCGCAATGGGAGCCCTAGCTCGAGAAATGACAGGGGCTTTAAGAGAGTCTATGAACTTGTTGACGGTGGAGAATCAAACCCAAGAGAACACCGTGGAGTCAAGATCGAGTTTCCTTACTAGAGAGTTCTTACGGGTCAAACCGAATGAGTTTCATGGTGGCTGCAAGCCAAAGAAAGCGGATGAGTGGCTCGAACAAACTATGAAGACATTTGAGATGCTTCACATCTAAGATAGTGAATTGTGATAACCTTATTCCGTATTATGCTAATTGATCTTAATTATAATAGTGATTGTGTGTTTAATATGATTTTGAGTGTCATTTATATAATTATATGCGGTTTTGAATTTCTATCTGTTCACCATAGGAAAATCTGTTCAACTTACTATTATGAACTAAAAATTGAGGGCCTTATCGGCTACCGAAACCAAAATTGACTACGCCATTGCGATTGGTATAATTTTTAAAGCCTATGGTGAAATTTAATTGAAAATTTATTCGGATCAAAATAAATAGATTCAGAACGATTAATTAAGCACCATTGATTAGCCTTAATCAAAATTTGATTAGGCCATCCTATATAAGCGCCTATATAGCTTTAGATTATGGTTTTGAGCTCATTTTTGCTGAGATTACAGTCTAGAGAGAGAGTGTGTGCCAGTTAGAGAGAGAGAGGGAGCCCAAGTTAGAGAATTGCTCAAGAAGCTTGAAGATCTTGGAGTTTAACTCAAGGATTAACTAGAATTTGGAAGACTTGAACTTCTAGGTGAGTAAATTTATGAGGTTAAGTTTGCCATTTTGTGAATTCAAGGTTAAATGGTAATCAAGAACATGAATGGTGTTGATTGTGATGAAATTGAAGTTTATATGCACATGCATGCATAGGATTGCCGTGAAATTGCATAATCAAGCATGTAAGAAGTTGAATATGAGAAATTGAGTGTTGAATCATACATGCAAGCATGGTTTTCTTGAGTTTCATGAGTATAAACACCACTTGTGCCATTTGGAAAGGTATTGGAGTCTATAGTACACATGCATGTATAATTCAAGGAGTTTATGGAGTTTGGTTATATGTATATTGAAATTTAATTTTGAAGCTATGTGTTTTGTTGAGATGAATTGAGGATTGGATCATGATTTTGAGCAATTGGCCTCACATTGCTTGTATACTCATGATATACAATGTGTTTCCCTATTTTCCACATTTTTGAACCAATAACATGAGTTTTGGGCCTTTGAATATCGAGTTTGAGCTTCAAGAACAGTTCTGGAAATTCCAGAATTTGGCATGTCCGCTTGAGCGGGGAAAGCGACGCTCGAGCATGAAATGCTAGCTTCTAGCAGTTTTGCAGACATTGTCGTCTGCTCGAGCGGGGAAAATCACGCTTGAGCGTCCAAGTCATATGTTTGACCCTCAACTCGAGCATCCAAATTAGCGCTCGAGCGTGAATATGAGGCAACCAGTACTTTTGCAAACCATGGGGGTCCGCTCGAGCGGCGGAACCCACGCTTGAGTAGGGACCCCTGTTTCAGAAATTTTGTAAAGGTGTTCTGTGTTTTATTTTCCATTCTCTTTCACTTCTAAGCACTCTTAGGCATGCATTGAGCATTGTAAATAGACTAAGAATGTAACGCCCCAACTTCTGGGCCATTAATAAATTAATTCAACCTCAAATTTAAAATTCTAACAAATTAATAACCTCAAAAATAAAAATTGGCTCCAAAATAATTACACAAATATCTATAATTTATAATTTATACAAATCTCCAAAAACAATATATAGTGGTGGACCCAAAAATCTTCAACTCAATAATTCTTTAAATGCTTTAACTCCAATCGCCACTAGATTTGCTCCACACCTGAAAAATAAATTAATTCGGGAAGTATACAATACAACAGGGAATAACAAGGCTAGGTCCGAAAATAAATCAATAGAGATCCAGCAATTACACAATCGATTAGATTCGATAATCAAGCTATTTACCAATTGCACAGACAAGTCAACTCGACATATGATAATTTATCCAGAACCAAATACCCGGTCCTATTCGGTACATGACCAGCGACCGGCCTCACCCACCTCACCCAAGCACAACCGCTTATCCGGGCTATTGGTCCAAGCTATTGGCAAGGTCCTCTCGATCCTTGTACGGAGCATTTCCACGTTATTTAGCCAGACAAATCAACACTGACTACACAGAACAACTTAATGAAATGTATCAAATGACTAGAGTAATCAAATGAATCAACAACGAATAATTCCACAGAATTTACCAAACGATCAGAATAATCAAGAGGAGTACAAATTTACGATAATTAAAATAAACTCTTTACAAAGAGATTTAGAGAAACATATTGTATACCACCCGAATTACCTCAAATCAATCTCCTCCGTCGCCAACACTCGAATCTTAATATTTCTCCATGGATATCCAAATTCTAAGCCATAAGGTATGTAAGGTTTCACAAAATCTACAACTCTCCTTCTATATGAAAATGCTTGCGCTTACTTTAAACATTATTAATCTAAACTCTAAATCTATATAACAAATGGAGAGAGATATGGGGAGAACCATAGAAAGAAGTTGGGATATGAGCTCAATTTATAGACAAGGATACTTGGGACAAAAGAAAAGAAAGACATGGGGCCAAAGAAAGGAACTTTACTTGGTGGGCAAGAAAGGGATTTACTTGGAGAACAAGAAAAGAAACTTCCTTGGAGACAAAGTAACTTGGAAAGAAAGGAAGATTAAAGAAATTAAAAATAAAAGATTACTTGGTAAGCAAGGAAATGATGAAAAAATAATAAAATAAAATTTATTTGGTGCCCAAGAATAATGAAAAAATATTAGAAAACAATGGAGATAAATAATAATGAGGTGGGGAGAAAAGGAGATAAAATAAATAGAGAAAAACAAGTTAGATTGTCATCTAAGAATCTCACCACTAAACTACCACCAATACCTCTCATTAAAATATTAATACCTCAAAAATACGGGGTTTCACAAAGAAGATAAGAAAGAGGCCTAAGAGGAATGTATGAGTTAAGAATGGATTGAATCATCTGTGACCCGATATGTATTGTGTATTATGTAGGGTCGAGCACAAGGACGAATCCTCTAGCAGAACACTGTGAGTAATATCTTAGTAAAGGTATTTTGAAGTATGTTATTTGTCCAATTGCTTATTCCTATATAAGTCTTATAAGCATGTTAATTTGAATTGTGGACAAATATTTGTTATGCCATATGGTTGGGTACAATTGACATGGGCCAAAGGCCGTCAGATATGAATGAAATGGGCCAAAGGCCGTTGAGTGGGCCAAAGGCCGTTTGACATGAATGATTGGGCCAAATGCCGTCTGACATAAATGATTGGGCCAAAGGTCGTTTGACATAAACGATTGGGCCAAAGGCCGTTGGATGCAAATGATTGGGCCGGAGGCCGTTTGACATGAATGAAATGGGCCAGAGGCCGTTTGATATGCTCAGGCTTAAAGCCGTCTAATGTACTAGATAAAACCAAAGATGGGCCCAAGGCCATTTGATATTTGTATATCTATTTCGAACTTCATTCATGTATTCTCTTTTTTTGATATTATTCACTGGGCTTTCGCTCACTTTCATTCATGTGTCGTAGGTGAGCCAAGAAATGTCCAAACCCAGCCTCAGTGAAGTATGCGAAAAATAGTCGAGGTTTTGAAGAGTCAGCCCAAACGTCTCACGCACGAGACTTGTTTCGCCTTTTTGTTCTTTTGACATAATTTTGCTACATTAGCAAAAACATTGGATCACTTTTGTATATAAACTTTGGGATTGATCAACCTAGACTTGAATGATCCTGTATGTATAGAACTTTGAGTTATTTTCCTTTCGATGTGAGTTATTAATGAATGTATGTGAAATGTTATGATGTGCCATGTAAGCACGGCTCTATGGACAGAATTTTTTTTTGAATTACTTCCATTGGGCCCCTTAACTCGGATGGAGTATATTTTATTTGGTTTGAGGCCGCAAGTAATCCCTTGATTACTAGCCTGTTATGACCTTAATCCATAGGGGCGGGTTCGAGTCATGACATGAACTAAGAGTGACTCTAGTGAGTTACTACCTTAAGGGAGACGTGGGTCAATGGTGGAAATATGCCAAGGGTAGAGTGGAGCCAACATGGGAAGCCTTTGCGGTTGCTTTCCAAGATAAGTACATGCCTCCCACTGCTAGGGAGAGATTGAGGCAAGAGTTTAAAGACCTTAAACAACTCAACATGCCCGTGGCAGAGTATGAGGTGGTCTTCTCTAGTTTGTCCAGATTTGCACCAGAGTTGGTGGCAACGGAAGACCACCATTGCATCGAATTTGCAAAGAAATTGAAAACAAAAGTTATGTTCAAGCTTATCGGAAATATGATTTGGAAATATGACCATCTTGTGGAGACGGCGACACACGTAGAAATTTCCACAAAAGCCGAGGAGGAGAGGCTTTGGAGTTCGAGGTCTAGAGGCCAAGAGTCTCAAGGAAACTATAGGAAAAATAAGAAGAGCAGGAACACCTATCCATCCTAGTCCCAACCACAGCAGTCTAGATCCACTTTTTCTTTGCCTAGAGCTGGTTCGGGAAAAAGTGCATCGAGTAGCTTCTCGTGTTTCAAGTGTGGCTTACTGGGTCACAAAGCCTTCTCATGCCCACAGAAGGGAGGAGGGCAGCTAATATTACCACCACCTAACCAATCTCAAAGTCAGTCTCAGTCTCAGAATAAAGATCAAGAGTTTAATTATTATCAGTGTGGTCAGCCGGAGCATATGAAGAGAACTTGCCCATAGTTGGGAGGCGCATCTGGCGTATTAGGGTCGAGGCAGACTCAGAGCTACTAGCAGGCTTAATCAGTACAAGCTTCGCGAGTTAATCAGGGAGTCGCTTCAGCTCATTCAGTACAAAAAGGCCTATGCTCCGAGAGGGGAGCAAGTTAATTAGGGAGCTGCTTCAGCTCAGTCAGTACAACAAGTCGATGCTCCGAGAGGGGAGCAAGTTAATTAGGGGCCACAGGGGCACGTGTATGCTGTTACCGTGCCAAACCAGTTGCCAGAATCCTCAGTTGTGAGAGGAATTTTTGTTGTGTGTAATTTTTTGGCTAATGTATTGATAGACACAGGTGCATCTCATTCATTTATATCTACTGCATTTGCTTCTGCATTGGGGTTAGAGATAGCATGGTTAGTGCCTCCACTTAGAGTAGAGTCACATATTGGGGGTACAGTTGATTTAGACCGGGGTTGTCGTGATTGTGAAATAGAAGTTACCGGGCGTCGGCTTCCGTTTGCTTTTGTGTTGTTAGATATGTTGAGTTTTGATGTCATTTTAGGCATAAACTGGTTGTGTTCTTATCAAGTTGTGATTGATTGTTACCGTCAGAGAGTTACGGTGTGAACTTCGGGTGGTGATCATTTCTATTTTCTGGGGAACCGAGTTGATAGAGCCTTGGCACCAGTTGTTAACCCTCGTAATAGGAGCAAGCGTAGTGGCCTTCTTGCAACTCTCTTGGATAGTGAGAGCGACGAGGCTCGTGTTGAGTTACCAAGGGTAGTTTGTGAATACCCAGATGTCTTTCCAGAAGATCTTACTACTTTACCACCTCACTGGGAGATCGAGCTCTCCACTGAATTAGTGTCTGGCACGGCACTGATTTCCATGTCACCGTATAGATTTGCCCCCGCCGAATTGCATGAGTTGAAGATTCAACTCCAAGAACTTTTAGACAAGGGCTTCATTTGCCCTAGTACATCGCCTTGGGGAGCACTAGCTCTCTTTGCGAATAAGAAGGATGGGTCATTGTGGTTGTGTATTGATTACCACAAGTTGAATAAAGTTACAGTTAAGAACAAGTATCCTCTACTCAAATTAAATGATTTGTTTGACCAACTTAAAGGGTCTTGTTGCTTCTCAAAAATAGATTTGAGGTCGGGGTACCATCAGTTGAGAGTCTGGAAGGAGGACATTCAAAAGACGGCCTTTTGTACTCATTATGGCCACTGTGAATTCCTTATAATGTCTTTTGGGTTGACCAATGCACCGGCTTCCTTTAAGGATTTGATGAACAGAATTTTTTGGGAATGCTTGGACCGTTTTGTGGTCGTCGTTGTGGACGACATCTTGATTTATTCAACCTCTGAAGAGGAACATGAGACTCACTTACGGGTAGTGCTGGGTTTACTTAGTGAGCACCAATTGTATGCCAAATTTGAAAAATGCGAGTTTTGGTTAACAGAGTTGAAGTTTTTGGGGCATGTAGTGTCTAGAGAGGGAGTGACTGTGGACTCCTCAAAGATAGATGTCATACTGGGTTGGGAACAACCCAATAATGTTTTTGAAATTCAAAGTTTCTTGGGATTAGTGGGGTATTATCGACATTTTGTAAGGGACTTCTCTAGACTAACTGCACCTTTGACTAGGTTGACTAGAAAGGGTATCAAATTTGTGTGGAGTGAGGCTTGTGAAAAGTCATTCCAAGAGCTTAAGACTAGATTGACTACCGCACCGGTTTTGATAATTCCGGAAAGGGGTTTGAATTACACTGTTTATTGTGATGTGTCCGGGGATGGACTTGGTTATGTCTTGATGCAAGAGGGAAAAGTTGTGGCCTACGGTTCACGACAATTGAAAACTCATGAGAAAAATTACCCCACCATGATCTAGAATTAGCAGCAGTGATTTTTGCTTTGAAAATTTGGAGGCATTACTTGTATGGTGAGAAGTTTGAGGTTTTCTCCGATCATAAGAGTCTAAAATAATTGTTTTCTCAAAAAGACTTGAATTTATGACAACGGAGGTGGATAGAATTTATGGAGGATTATCACTTTGAGTTACACTGTCATCCGGGGAAGGGCAATGTGGTGGCCAATGCCTTGAGTCGAAAATCTATGAGTAATTTGGCAAGTGTGGCCATTCGGGAATGAGATAAGCTAGATGTTATTGGCAAGTTTGATTTGCACTTGGGTGAGTCCGGAGAGAGTGCTACCTTGTTTACTTTAAATGCTCAACCTACCTTGGTTAGTAAAGGCATAGAGGCACAACGAGGAGACCGTGATGTGGAATCAATCCGTGTTAAGATTTCTAATGGGAAGGAAGAGAAAGGTTTGAACGGTCACTCAGATCTGAGTGTACGTTACCTGGACCGTTTGTTTGTACCAAAATCTTGTAGAGAGGAAGTACTTCGGGAGTTCCATCACTTATGCCTTGCGGTACACCTGGGAGGCACTAAAATGTATCATGATCTTAGTCGTCAGTTTTGATGGAGGGTAATGAAATAGGATGTCGCTTTATTTTTATCGAAGTGCCTTACTTCTCAACAAGTGAAGGCCGAACACCAAAGACTAGCGGGTTTGTTACAACCCTTACTAATAGCCAAGTGGAAATGGGAGCATGTTACCATGGATTTTGTAGTTGGGCTTCCTAGAACACAATGATGCAATGACGTCGTTTGGGTGATTGTTGATAGGTTGACTAAGTCTACCAATTTCATTCCGATGTGCACCAACGACTCAGTTGAACGCTTGGCAGAGTTGTACATTAGAGAGATAGTTCGACCTCATGGAGTCCTTGTGACTATTGTGTCGGATAGGGATCCTCGTTTTACTGCCCGATTATGGCAAAGCCTTCAAGAGGCGTTGGGAACTAAGTTGACTCTTAGCACCGCCTATCATCCTTAAACCGATGGACAGTTGGAACGTACCATTCAGATTTTGGAGGACATGCTTAGAGCTTGTGTCCTTGATTTTAAGGGGCCATGGGAAAGGCACTTACTACTGATTGAGTTTTCTTACAACAATAGTTACCAAGCTAGTATTGGGATGGCACCATTTGAGGCCTTGTATGGCCGACCTTGTAGATCACCGGTTTGTTGAGCCGAAGTAGGTGATGCACCATTACTGGTTCTGGAAATTGTTAGAGAGACAACCAAGAAAGTTGTTCTCATTCGAAAGAGGTTAGCTACTGCCCAAAGTCGACAAAAGAGTTATGCCAATAAGTGGAGACAACCTTTATCTTTTGACGTTGGTGACATGTATTTCTAAAAATCTCACCAAGGCAGGGTTTGATGAGATTTGGTAAGAGTGGTAAACTATCTCTAAGGTTCATTGGGCCTTTTGAGATCTTAGAGCGAATTGGGGAAGTGGCATATTGGTTAGCTTTGCCGCCACAACTTTTCTAGAGTTCACAACATATTTCATGTAGCTATGCTTAGGAAGTATGAACCCGATCCTTCTCATGTGCTTGATTGGCCTAACTTGGAGGTAGATGAGGATGCCTATTACGAAGAACAACCAGTTCAAATATTAGATATCCGAGAGCAAGTGCTATGGGGCCAAACTATACCGTTGGTAAAGGTGTTGTGGAGACACCATGAGGTTGAAGAAGCGACGTAGGAACGGGAGGTAGAAGTCCGCTCCAAATATCCTGATTTGTTTGAAAATGCTTAAGTTGCTTTTCTTTGTAATATTCCCTAGTGTTGAGGGAGACGTATTTAAGTTGTTAACCACATGTTGATATGTGTGTTGTTGTTTTAAGCATAAGGTTGTTGAGAGTTGCCATCACTTTTTTAAAAGAGACTAAAAATCCATGAATGATATTATTATACTTATTTTGTGTGTCAAAATAAATGGATGTTTGGAAAAATTTTATTTATATTTGTATAAATGATTAATTTCAGGGAATATGAGAATTGTTGTTCATTTTGGAAATTATTGTTTAAAACGTTGAAATAGTCTTGAAATGACTAATTGTTGAGGATACGTTAGAAGAGGGAATTGTGTTATTCCTTGGATGATGAATTGGAATAAAAGTATTTATATTCATCTTGTGTTATTGGCATAACAATTCATTTGATTACATTAAACTTTGAAAGTTGATTTGAAAACTTGCGTTGTGAAAAGAATGTTGAGAAACAAGTTTTCATGAAATGGTTTTGGGGCGTTGGTAAGTCTTGATAGGTGGTGTAAATGATATTGAATAAGTTGGCCTGAGAGTCTTAGGTGAAAGACCGAAAACCCGCGCGGATAGGTGTCGAGCCTTCCGATTAATACCAGTAAAAATGACAATTTGGTAGTACTTGCATACTCTACTTGCAGACACCGACCTAGGGATTACCAGAGTTATATTTACCGCCCTTGAAATAAATTGTTAAGTTTTAAACAATTGAAATTGCATGACATCATTGAGCATAATGGTTTTCAAAAGATGAAAATGTGATTTATCTTCAAAAAGGGCATAGCATGGCATGTGCATTTCATCTCTTAAGACTTGTATAAAATGTATATACTTTGTTAAGGATTTCTTACTAGGTTTTATGCTCACCCTACGGGATTTTTGTGCAAGAAAAGATGTGGTGATGTCACCTAACTAAAGGCGAGGAAATGTGTGTTGAGAGTACGAGACTGTCATTTTGCTGTGACTCTGTGTGTAAGCCAAGGGCTTGTAGACACCCCATTTTTGAGCAGCCTTAAGACTCAGACGTCATCGTTTGTGCACGCGATGATTGCACATATTTGTGCTCGTTTTGAGTGCCCGAAGATCTCGGCCGTGTGCCTTGTCTTTGCACCTCTAAAACCTCTGTGTTTTGGCCCGGTATTGGTCTGGATCTTGGTGCCTTTCCCTGGAGGGAGAGAGAGGCCTGCAGGCCACTTTTTGTAGCTGCAAGCTACTTTTCCCTCTTGTAGGCCACTTGTAGTAGCCCGTAGGCTAGTTGCGGGAGCTTTCGGTTGAGTGCCTTGCCTTGGGTCTCTTGGATCCCTTCATTTTGGTTTGTTTTTGTGCCATACCTTGTTGTCTCTTGCATAAGGGAAGGAGAGGCCTTGCCGGCCACTTTTGGCATGTGCCGGCCACTTTATTCCCTTGTAGGCCACTTAAACTGGCCAGCCGGCTAGTGAAAGTGGCCGGCCAAACACTGAACTGGCCAGCAGCCTTTTTTTCTCCTTTTTAGATATTTTCAGATCTTTTGAGCCAGCTGTGGCTCACCAAACTCATCCTCCATACACGTGTATGGAGGGATTGAGCAAGCTTTTTGCTTGCATTACTCTATAAGAGGGGAGCTCTCTCTCCATTTCCAGGGTTCAGAGCATTTCTAGAGCGAAAATATCTCCTTCTCTCTAGAATTCTCACACTCTCTCTATATTTGTGTTGTTTTGTGCTTAGAAGTGAGTTTTCTTCATACTTTTGCACTAAGACACCTAGTTAAGCACCTTCACTTTGGAGCTGAGGTCCATTAGAGCTTGTTTTGAGGTCTTTGGAGTGCATTTGGTTCAGATTTGTTGCTGAAATTGCCTCATTGCTACTATGCTCCAAGGGTAAGGCACTTGTCCCTTTAAAAGCTTTGTTTTGATTAAGAGCTTAGCCACCTTTGCATGCTGATTTAGGCCTGGTTGTTAACTACAAAAATCTCTGATTTTAAGTGTTAAGAAAGGTTGTTTAAGGCCTTTTTGGTGTTAGGGGTGTTTCACCCTCTTGTGTGTCTTATTTGCTTGAGGTTAGTGCCTTCTTTTAAAGCCTTGGAGGCACCCTTCGTTTGGCCTTTCTACCACTAAAACTCAGAGGAATTTTAGTGGTAGAAACCATGTTTTGAAGTCCAAAATAGGAGGGGGGGCCTCCCCTCCTTGCTTCTTGGTTCCATGCCTTGTTGGCCTAACTAGTGAGCATGTTTTTCTAACATGTGTTGGCTTATTCACAGCTTATTTTTGGTCTTATTTCAGCATGGCATAACTCTGTTTTGGCTTTGTTGAGTCACCTTATGCATGCTTTTTTTTACACTTGTAGTGTAATCTTGCCATTTAGCCTTACATGCTTGCCACTTTGGCTCATCATTCTAGCCTATTTTGACTACACTTCAGCATGATTTTATCCATGTTTTAACATGCTTAAGCTCTGTTTCAAGTGGTCTTGGCCGTGTGAGGCTTGCTTTGTGTAGTTGTAATGTGAAAGCCCTTGACTAGCTTTGAGTTTCAAAGTCTCTAGCATGCTTCACTTGAGTTGTTTGCATGCTTTGGCCTCATTTCTCACATGATTTCAGTGTATGTAATGTAGTCATACTCTCACACGTGTCACTCTTTCAATGCTTTTGGAGAGTTATGCCTTATGTCTTGATCATGAGCTAGTTTGTATGCATGCTTCTCTCAACTTTTGGGCTATCATTCCAGCATGTTTTTGGTCTTACTTTGCCATGTTACAACTCTGATTTTGGTTGGTGGGGTCACCTCTTGCTTGGTTTTGGTACTTGTAGTGTAATCCCACTCATTAGCCTTGCATGCTTAGTGTTTTGGCTTACCATTCTAACTCGTTTTGGCTATACTCTATCATGTTTCTAGCACTATTTTGACATGCTTTTGGACTATTTTGAGTGACCTTGGTCCTTTGAGCATTGCTTAGTATGACTATGGTGCAAGTGCCTTAGCTAGTCTTGAGTTTTGAACACCTTGGCATGCTTTATTTGAGCTATTTGCATGATATGGTATCATTGGGCATGGTATTTCAAAGCATATACTTCTAGCATGCACTCATATATATCGCTCTTTAATTGTGTTTAAGAGTTGTGCGCTTATGCCTTGTTGATGAGTCAATGCATGAGCATCATTATCTTGCCTTTCATGCTGTCATTTCAGATCATTTTGGCCACTGTTTTGGCATGCATGAGGTCTGTTTAGGGTTGGTTTAGTCCGTTGAGCAATGTGTTGCATAGTCCTAGTGTTGTGTACTTCACTAGTGTTAATGCATAAAATCCTCTTGCATGATATACTTGTGTTGTTTGCATGATATGTCATCATTTGGCATATGATTTCAGTACCTAAATCTCTGCCATACTCTCTTATTTATCGCTCTTTCATTGCGTTTGAGAGTTGTGTTTAAATGCCTAGCTTGCGAGCCAATGCATGAGCATGTTGTTGTAGCTTTTGGTGCTTCATTTCCAGCATGATTTTGCCACTGTTTTGGCATGATAGGGGTCTGTCCATAGTTGGTTTGACCATTTGAAATTGATATTGCATGCCTCATGTGTAATGTTATTCACTTGGTTTAGTGCTCTTGGCCCTTTAACATGTCTTGCATGCATTGCCTACATGATAGAGTCTTGCGCATGCCACTTTAGCATTAATAGATGAGCATGTTGTTTGCATTGCATTGTGTTTGGATCGGACGTTAATCCAAACACGAGAAACGAGGGGCGTTTCATACTTGAAGTGATGAAACGTGTCTCATTTCTTAGTCACCAACACCTTTGATCGTGCTTGATAGGGTGGAGGTTCATCGAGTCTATTTGTGCTTTCATTAACTTGTGCAAGCTTGGCTCTTTGGCCATCATACATTGAGATACGTGATTGGTGGCTTAAGAGCCGAGTACTACGCTCCTTTGAGCTTAAGAAATGATAAGGAGAGTAGTTGCACACACATTTCCTTGCAAATGAATTGTTATGCCTTTGTTGATCTCTGTTGCAACAAAATTGAGGTTCTAGAAAGGAAAGTGGCGGCTGGCCACTTGCACTAGCCTGCCGACCACTTGTAGTGGCCGGCCCTCCAGTTGAGGTGACCGGCCGACCAGTTAAAGTGGCCGGCCGGCCACTTGTAGCAAATTTGTCCAGAATGCTCTTGTTTGGGGTAGAGGCAACCTAAAAATGTGTTCGATGCTCCAAGGTCACCGCGAGTGCAAACAGAGACAACTCATGGCAGTGCAATGCATTTTCCAGGCGAAGCAAACCGAGCATGCATGTCTCCCTCCTCTCGAGGCCATTTTAACTGCTTTGTTTATATAGTTAATTTACTGGTTTGGTAATTAATTAGTTAATGTGTTTAGCTAATTTAATTCATCTTTGTAATATTCTAATTAGCTTAGTATAGCTAGTTTCAATTCGCTTTGTAATTAATTAGCTTAGCATAATTAATTAGTTGATTTGTAATAAGTAGCTTAGCTTAGCTCTTATTTAGTCGGACCCTCCGTCGAGAGGGTATAATGTTGTAATAAGTGTGCATGTGTGTGTGAATGTCTTCCAACCCTAGGTCTTTCTCCCTTTTATTTACCAGCTTTTGATGGCTAGTTTTAGGGCATGTTTCAATTAGCATACCTTATGCTTGCATGAGTGCATTCATTCATTTGTCTTGCATGCACCAGGCTTGGCGCATCATTCAAACTACATCGCATTTCAATACGCTTTCTTGAATACATGATTATCAAGTGTTGCACTTGTATGCCATCTTAGAATAGCTGAGCCTATTTAGTTGTATCTTTGCATGTGTTGCATTAGGCATTGATAACATAGCTAGGATCATGCATTGATTACTAACTAGTTTTTGTTTTGGCTCGGAGTATACTGTGAGTGTTTACGCTTTAGAATCCTTGCATGTGTGTAAGTGACTGCCATGTTAGCATGCTTGCCACAAGGCTATGTGCTTATTTGATAAACTGCATGAATGCCTGTGGATGAAGGCTTCATTGCTTGAATTGGAACAATTCATCAAAATGTCAGTTTTAAGCCCACTTGGAGTGGCAAATCATCATGTTTTAAGCCCACCTTGTTTGGTGGCAAATCCGCATTTTAGCCTACTTGCGAGTAGCATCTTCAAACCATTTTCGAAAAACAAACATGAGATGCTTTGTTCCAAATCGAGCGATTTAGTCTATACTTATATGCTGTGCGCATCACATAGTAAGCTAGCTAATAAACCGGAATAAGAACACATGTGTTTTCAAAAACAACATATCATGTTTAGTAGAGGCCAATCTTTGATTGGGCGAGCAGGGGTGCTCATTTCAGGACCTTCCCCTCTCGTACCCAAGTTCCTAAGCTGAGGCAACTTTGGTGATGACGGACACGTGGCCTGAGGCATGAGTCAGGGTTTCTTAAATTTACCACAACAAAATATTTAGGTGGCGACTCTAAAATCTGGCAAAGCAGTCCATGTTTGGCGCTTTTTGATTAAAATCGATTTTCTAAAACGATTTGCCGGATTTGGACTCTTTGGTGATTTATCAGTCTTACATTGCACTTTGTGAGATTAGATTCAGAATCGTGACGGGAGTCCGAACTGTAGTAGCTAGAACGCATTTCGCGCCCTCATGCACGGAGCGAGTTCGGGCGGTCTACAGGGCTGTATTTGTGTGGGCTTGAATAACCATTTTGTGTAACCAGGCTCAAGCCTTGGAAACTTGTAAACCCTTGGGGGTGTTTATTTGTTTATTTACTTGTTGTTGGATTAATGCATTGTTGCATGAAGAACTATTGTATTATGTAATGTAAGTTTGGAGATTTATATTCGATTTTTCTTGAAAGAGCCATGATTGTTGTATTGTTATTTGGGCTAGAAATTTGGGGTGTTACACGGGATGTTCGCATGTAGGAGGATACCCTTTCCCCAAGAAGAAAGTGTAAGCTAGAGTAATATGGCCGGGATGATTGGTCAAGATGTTGTGGAATTAGTATTAAAGCGTAGGTTAACCGATTTGTATGATTGTGGGTGTAAATATGACCTTAAAATAGTAGAGTTTGTGTTGTGTAGCGACTGGTTTGTTGTTATGAGGAGTTAATTATTTGTCAATTTTATATCAAGTTTGTAGAAGTGGACTAGATGAAAAAAAAAAATCTTAGAAGTAGAATGAGTTAGAAATTAATCTTATTGTAATAGTATGGTTTGGTTGTGACTTTAATGATGATTAAAGTAATCTAAGATAATATGCCTTGGATTGTTGACATCGAAGCACGTAAAACTAGTTTTAAATTTCCTTGGGATAGACGAAGTTAGTTATGGTTGGGTTGTTTCACTTGCTAAATTGACTACTTGTGAGGTTAGTGATGGGCCTTGGGCCAATCATTTTGTATGTGTTTGGGAATAAACGTGATGTTAGCATGATATAAATTATAGTGTAATAAGAGATGTGTTTCTTAGAGAGTTTGTTTTAGTCATAATCATTTTGTAAATCCTAAAGGGCAAACGAGATAAATAATTTTGAGATAGATTAGAATGAGTTTAAATTCGATTGGGGTTGCGCTTTTTGATTAAATTTTTAATAGTAAAATATATATATATATATAGTGACTTGTGAGATGACATTTTGGGATATGTAGCCAAGTGGTGTATGCTTTTGAGTTTGATGGAGCTAATTGACTTAGAGTTCATTGTTGATGTACTCAAGTGCAATAAGTGTTTAGGGATATGATGTAATTGATGTCTCGGGAGTTATGTTAGAAAATCAATGTCTTTAAAGAAATTTTCGAAATGATCATGTAAGGATGTTGTGATTCTATGGAGATTATGATCAGGTGCCTTGAGATGGTTGATGTGACTATGATTTGAGTATTTTCATGAAAATTAGTGCTCGATCCATCATGAGTGATTGATGTTAATTTTTATTGTTAATCGTACTTATGGATTAGAAATTGTGAATATGAGAAGTATACGTGCATTTTGGGTTAAGTTTGGCGTTTGTAGTGACGGTGATTTTTATGCAATTGAAATGGAGGTTATTTTGTATCCCTTGTCCTTTAGCTATAAGATTGTTTTGTATCCTCGGTGTAGGAGTTGTGAACCCCTTATATTGATCCTTCGTTTTGCTATAAGTATGGTGAGAATTTGTGCTATTGGTATGTTGATCTAATATTATCATTGGGTTTAATTTGGGTGTATTTGACCTTGAGTGGTAAGTGGTTTTCCTAAATTAAAAGATATTTAGTTTTGCCTAATAGAGGGCAATTCCTTATTTTAATTTTATTCCATGGTGTTTTGTGATGGTATTATTTTATAAGAAGTTATTTGGCAGACCCCTTGTTGGAGAATAAATTGGTATGAAGTGATTTTGCTATTTTGGTTAGTCTTGCAAAATTGTTAGGGTATGACTATTGTTGGCTTAGAAAATTCCTAGAGTGAACATGTGGCATTGTAGCAAGTAGTAGTACCTTTTTAGAGTTGTGCAAGGGTGAGTTTGATTAGAGGTATTGGATGAGATTTTGAAGTAACCACAAGACTGAATATTTGTTGGTGTAATCTTTTGTCTTGAATTGTGTAGGCTTTTGCGATGGGTTTGATATGGTAATTGGTGTTGTTATTTGTGACATGAGCAGTTATGAGGATTCGATTTTACTTTTTTTGTACTTTAGTAAGTTGTGGTGGATTACTTCTCAAGTTAAATTTTTATTTTTCAAGTGTGGATCAGATTTCGTAGTGATTGGATTGAAGTATTGAAGATATTTTAGTTAGAATTCTGAATCAGAAGTATAGAATTATTTCTTTTGGTGAGGGATGTACATTGAATTTCCTTTTGAGAGATTTTATTGCAATTTGAGGTTAATCAATTTATTAACGATTTGGAAATTTTAGAACTGTTTCATTGTTAATCTTTATATGTGTCTTATTGAGATTGGTTTTGTATACTTCTAAGGTGAGAGGTAGACTATTTTGTTAACTGGCCTCAAGAGTAGTATTAATACTTGTCACTAAGTGAGTTAGTATAGTAAAAGTTGTTTAATTTGGGTTTAATGTCATGGGTTATCGTAATATTAGTGTGATGTAGAATCGTGTTGTAACTTTGGAGTTAGTGTCATGGCTTGGGTTTTAAAGAATGAGAGTGGTTCTGAATTAACTTTTATTGGGAGTACCTTGGTATGGTTAGAATTTGTACCTACTCTTGATGATTTCCATGTGGACTCATAGTGCATTGAGTGACCATTTGGGTAAATTCTATGTTGGAGTAAAATTATGTGGATGGATGTAGACAAGTTTGCGTAAACTGTTAGTCAGTTCGTTGAGTTAAAGAAATAGAGTGGATAGGTAAAAATAATACAAAAATTGCTTGGTTGGGCAATTAAAGTTGTGGCTGAGAATTTTCGAGTAGTGTATTTGGCATGATTGCATTATGTTTCATAAGAGTTGGTAGTTAGTGTTTTTGAAGAGTTTTTATTTCGTTTTGTTAAGGTCTTGGAGCAGTGATAGTTATTTTTCCCTTGGGATGCATTGTGCATTAAGCGATGGAGATAGTTCGTTGAAGTTAGGTTATCACCAATAAGGTATGGTGTCTTGGTATTCTAGGAAGTTGTTTTACCAAAATTTTGTTATGCTTAGGGGATTAGATCGAGTGTTTTTCCAAATTAGTTCATTTCTAAGAATGTTGAGATTGATCGGAATGTGAGAAAGATCGAATGTGAGTTGTGGTAGTGGTGGTGGTGGTGGTGAAGTCTAGAGAGAGATCGGCGACAGAGAGCAAATCTGAGCCACGACAAACATTTCTTAGCAACCATTTCTGAGAGAGAGAGGAGGGAAGGGGAGGTGAGCGGTGGAGGCAGTGATGGATTGATCGTGAGAGAGGGAAAGGAGGCGAGCAATGGCAAGAGTGGGAGAATGGGAGGCTAGCGGCGGAGGTGGTGGTGCATTAGCCGTGAGAGAAGAAGGTGTAATGACGCAAATTTTTTTTAAATAGCCAGAGCATAATTTAATTGAACAAATTTTCGAATTTGATTGTCGTGTGTAGACACCCCATTTTTGACGGACCTTAAGACTCAGACGCCATCGATTGAGCGCCCGGTGATTGCACATGTCGTGCTCGTTTTGAGGTTTCGGAGTTTTGGCTGAGAGCCTTGCCTCCGAGCCCCAGAACTCTTTGTTCTTTGGATCAGTTTGTGGACCAAATCTTGTTTTCTCTTCCTTGGAGGGAGGGAGAGGTCTTGTAGACCATCTCTTTGTGGTCATAGACCACTTTTCCTGTTTGGAGACCAGTTTCTGATTTTCGGAGCCTTCGGCCATGCGCCTTGTCTCGGGACCGCTTAACGTTCTCCGTTTGGCTTGGTTTTTGAACCATACCTTGTTGCCTCTGTCTAGAGGGACACTGTGGTTCGGGAGACCACTTTTGGGGTCGTAGACCACTTTGGTGCTCGTAGAATAGTTTTCGGGTCTCTCGGTTGCGCGCCTTGCCTCCCAATCTCTCGTCTTGCATCTGTTTTGGTTTGTTTTTGGTATAAATCTTGTTTTCCTTGTTTGGAAGGTGGTACAAGGGTGGGAGACCAGTTCGTCCCCTTGGAGACCACTTTCCTTCCGGCCAGCCAGTTTTCTGGTCAGACAACTGGTTTTCTTGGTCTCTGGGCCACCTTTTCTGATCGGCCACCCCACCACCATCTTTCTTTTAGTGTGTAGACCACTCCCACCTATGGCCTGCCAGTTTTTTTTCTGGGAGACCACTTGTGGTGGTCGGCCGATCACTTCAAGTAGCTGGCCGACCACTTCAAGTGGTCGGCTGCTTTTTGTCACCTTTTTGGAGATATTTTGTTCCAGCTGGCTCAGTTGGAGGGCACTGTAACCATCCTCCATACACGTGTATGGAGGGATGGCCTTGAACCTTAGGTTCCCCAAGAATCTTTGCTTTTGTACCTCCTCCCTCCTTTAGGTTCAGATTTTGGTGCCTTGAGAGATACATACACATTTGTATCTATATTTCCTTGTTTGTTCTTATTTCGTGCCTTAAAGTGTAATTTTATCATACTTTAACACACAAACACACACTCAAACACCATCCTTTTGTTGCTGAGGCTTCTTGAGGTTGTTGTTGGTCGTTTTGGACCGGTTTTGATCCAAGAAAGCTGCTGGAGTTACAGCCTTGAAGAGGTTCTACAAGGGTGAGTCAACTAGACCTTTAACTCTTTGTTTTGCTTAAGCTTTTAGACCTATTTGAATGTTGATTTAAGCTTAACTCTTAACTGAAGAAAGTTCTATTTTCGCATGTTTAAAATGTTTGTTTAAGGTCATTTTTGTGTTGGGGGTTGTCTACCCCCTCTGAGGCCTTATTAGGCCTTGTTTTAAGCCATCCCTTTTGGCTTTTGTTCTTGCATTTGCATGACCTTTCTACCACCGAAATCCAAAGTATTTTCAATGGTGGAAAAGTGGTTTTGAGGTCCCAAATAGGAGACGGTCATCCCCTCTCCTTGTGTTTTGAATACTTGCTTCATATGCCTCATGTTTGAGCATGTTCATTAAGCTTGTGTTGGTTTGTTCTTAGCATGTATTTGGGGTTATTTTGAGATGGCATGCCACTGTTTTTGGATGTCTTGAGCAACTCATGCATGTATAATACACTTGTAGTGTAAATCTTACGAACTAGTATTGTATGCTTCATGAAGTAGCATGTCATTCTAGCTTGTGTTGACTCCATTTCAGTAGGGTTTTGGTGATTTTTGGCCATGTCATACCTCTGTTAAGGTTTGGTTTGGTTGGCCTTTGCATGTATAATACACTTGTAGTGCAATTCCATGAATTAACCTAATGTGTCTCATGCTTCAACATGTCATTTTAGCATGCTTTTGGCTTAACTTTAATAAGCTTTTGTCCATGTTTTAGCATTCTCTAGCTCTGATTTGTGTTGTTTTGGTCATGCATGCCATGCTTTGTATAGCTATAGTGCATTCTAGCTTGTTAGCTTTGTGTATCAAGTCCACTAGCATGCATTGCTTGGCCTATTTGAATGATTTGGCATAATTTGAAATGTGATTTCAGTCCATGTAGTGTGGCCACACACTTGCATCTTTCACTTATTCCATGCTTTGGAGAGTTTATGTTTTATGCCTTAACACGAGCCATTGCGTATGCCTTCATGCCTAAGCTTGCGAGCTACTATTTCAATGTGTTTTTGGGGTTATTTTGCCATGATATAACTCTAATTTTTGTTGGCAAAACCATCTCATGCTTGGTCTTGGTAAGTGTAGTGTAACCCTCTCTTTTGGCCTTGTATGCATCATGCCTTATGCCTTTCATGCTAGCTTGTCTTGGCTTCCTTCCAAGCATGTTTTAGACTCAATTTGGCATGTTCTAGGACTGTTTTGGGTTGCCTTGACCATATGCTACATGTTTTGCATAGTTGTAGTACAAATGCCTATGCTAGCTTCAAGCTTTGGGCACCATAGCATGCTTCATTGGTGTTGTGTACATGATTTAGCATCACTTAACATGACATTTCAGAGCATGTAGCATTGCCATGTTCTTTGTATAGCTATAATGCATTCTAGCTTGTTAGCTTTGTATAGCTATAATGCATTCTAGCTTGTTAGCTTTGTGTATCAAGTCCACTAGCATGCATTGCTTGGCCTATTTGAATGATTTGGCATCATTCGTTATGTGATTTCAGTCCACGTGTCATGGCCATACACTTGCATTTTTCACTCATTCCATGCTTTGGGGAGTTTGTGTTTTATGCTCTTAATATGAACCATTGCGTATGCCTTCATGCCTAAGCTTGCGAGCTATCATTTCAATGTATTTTTGGGGTTACTATACCATGATATAACTCTGATTTTTGTTGGTTAAGTCATCCCATGCTTGGCCTTAAAAGGTGTAGTGCAATCCACCTTATTTGCCTTGTATGCATCGTGCCTTATGCCTTTCATGCTAGCATGTTTTAGCTTTGGTCCGTGCATGTTTTAGACTCATTTTGACACTCATTTTGACATGTTCTAGGACTATTTTGGGTTGCCTTTGCCATATGTTTCATGTTTTGCATAGTTATTGTGCAAGTGCCTATGTTTGCTTCAAGCTTTGGGCACCATAGCATGCTTTATTTGTGTTGTGTACATGATTTGGCATCTTTTATCATGACATTTCAGAGCATATAGGACTGCCATGTTCCCACTTTATTCACTCTTTACGTGTCTTTGAGCGTTCTGCATTGTTGCCTAATTTGTGGCCAAGTGTGCATGCTTGAATGCCTAGGCCTTTGAGCCCTCATCTCAGCATGTTTTGGTCCTTGTTTAAACCCACTTGAGCTCTGTTTGTGGCTGGGTCATGCATTTGAGCCATGTATTGCATGCCCCCTTTGTAGTCCTCTTTATTATCTTCATGCTTTAAGGACCTTTGCATGCTATACTTGTGTTGATTGAATGATTTGGCATCATTTCTTACCTTATTTCAATGCTTATGGTGTTGTCACACTTCCACATTTGTCACTCCTTGAGCACCTTTGAGAGTTGTGTACTTATGCCTTAATTCTTGAGCCAATTGGCATGCATGCTTGTCTTGCTTTCATGCCTTCATGTTTCATCATTATGGCCACTGATTTTGGGCATGGCTGAGGTCTATCCCTTTTGGTTTAAGTCTATTTAGCATGTTTATTTGCATGATTGTTTGCATGTTTGTGTTGCCTTGCATTGAGTATGCAAGTCCCTGGCATTGATAAGTTGCCCTTGTTGCATTGCATTGTGCATGCATGCATTACATTGTACTTAGAATCTTGTCTTGCATTTCATTGACTATGCATGCCTTTAGCATTGGTAGTTTGTTCATGTTGCATTGCATGTTGTTGCATGCTTGTCCCTTGCATGATTGTTTTCATGCTATTGTTACATTGCATTGTGTATGCCATGTAGTTGCATTATTTTTTGCATCCTTAAGTTGCATTGCATGTTTGCGTGTTGTTGTTTGCAATTGTGTTTGGAATAGGTGTTAGTCCAAACACGAGAAACGAGGAATGCTTCATACTTGAAGTGATGGAACATGCCTCAATTCTTGGTCATCGACGCTCTTGATCATACATGATAGAGTTTTAGGCTTTACGTGTTTATGTGTGCATTCATTTCATATTGAATTGTGCAATTTGGCTTCTCGGCCATCATGCATCGAGATACGTGATTGGTGGCCCGAGAGTTGAGAACCATACTCCCTTGAGCTTATGAAATGATAGGGAGGGTGGTCGTGCACACATATCTTGCAAATACATTGCCATGCCCTTTCTTGCTGTCTGTTGCAGCAAAGTGGAGTCTAGCAGCAAAAACTAGTCGGCCGACCCGTAATACTAGCTGGCCGACTACTTTTTCTGGTTTTCAGCAAAGAAAAGTGGTCGGCAGGTGGTCTCCAACCTCAACATTTGGTCGGTAGCCCTCCCATAGGTCCCCAAGGTGAGTTTGAAGCTTTCTGGAGCTTGGTGCAAAGTTCTGAGAACAAGTGCAAACAGAGGCAAGTTGGGGCATCGCGATGGATTTCTGAACGAGGCGACCGGGCATGTGTAGACACCCCATTTTTGACCATCCTCAAGACTTGGACGTCATCGTTTGAACACTCGATGATTACCCATGTTCGTGTTCGTTTTGAGTTCCTGAAGGTCTCGGCTGTGCGTCTTGCCTTACGATCACTCGACTTGCTTGTTTTGTGCTTGGTTGTGGACCAATGACTTGTGGTTTTTGCTTCTGAGGGTAGAGGGTGGCTTGTTGGACACCTCTGCATCCCATCGGCTAAGACCCTGTGCCGTCGGCCATGTTTCCTTGCCATCGGCCAATAGTGCTGGCCGATCGGCACTCCTTTTGGTCAATCGGCACTCTTCTTGGTCGGTCGGCCATATTTTCTGGCCGAGGCCTCTTTTTCTACTTTTGAAAACTTTGTGCATGCCAGCTTTGCCAGCTGGTGAGCACAGACTGGCCCCTCCATACACGTGTATGGAGGGATTTGAATCTAGTTCAAGCTTCTCCAAGAAGCTTTGCATTTGGATTTCTATAAGAAGGGAGCTCCTCCTCCCTTCTCCAGGGTTCTGAAACTAGATGATATAGAACATATATCACTTTCTCTCTATATCTCCCTCTCTCTCTCTCTATATATGTGTGTGTATTTGTGCTCTAAAGTGTGTTTTTGTTCATACTTTTGCACTAGAGCACCTAGTGGTACACCATCCTTGAGTAAGAAGTTTTTTTTGGAGTTCTTGAGCTGATTTTGGTCAGAAGAGGGTGCTGGAGTGGTGTTCTTGAGGTGTTCTTCAAGGGTGAGAAACTGCCCTTTTTTATTCCCCATTTTTGCTTAAGCTTTTAGACCTTCTTGCTTATTGTTTTAAGCTTAACTCTAAATTGAAAAAAGTTCTATTTTTGTGTGCTTGAGACCTTTGTTTAAGGTCACTTTTTGATTTGGGGTTGTTTACCCCCTCTTAGGCCTTGTTCGGCCTTGTTCTTGTGCTTTATTTTTAAGCTTTGGGATCACCTTGTTTGGACCTTCCCACCACTGAAATCCAGAGGCATTTTAGTGGTGGAGATGGCGTTTTAAGGTCCCAAAAAGGAGAGGGTCATCCCCTCTCCTTGTGTCTTCAATACTTGCTTTATATGCCTCATGAGCAAACATGTTTGTTAAGCTTGTGTTAGTTTGTATCTTAGCATGTATTTGTGGTTATTTTGCTGAGGCTTACCACTGTTTTTGCTTGGTTTGATCACTCCATACATGGTTTATACACTTGTAGTGTAAATCACACAAACTAGTCTTATATGTTTCATGTTTGAGCATGTCTTTCTAACTTATGTTGACTCCATTTCAGTGGGTTTTTGGTGTTGTTTTAGCATGCCATGACTCTATTTTGTGTGGGTTTAGTTGGCTCTTACATGCTTCATGTACTTGTCTTACAATCCTCTCATTTGCCTTAACAAGCGTCTTGTGTTTAGACCATCATTCTTGCATGTTTTGGCTTAACTCAAAGAAGCTTTCAGTCTTGTTTTACCATGCTTGAGCTCTGATTTTGGTTGTTTTGGCCATGCATGACATGCTTTGTATAGCCCTAAGGCATCCTAGCTTGTTAGCCTCAAGTGTCCAAGTCACTAACATGCATTACTTGGCTCATTTCAATGATTTGGCATCATTTGTTATGATGTTTCAGTCCATGTTTCATGCTCATACACTTGCACCTATCACTCCTTTAGTGCTTTAAAGAGTTGATGTCTTATGCCTCATGAATGGACCATTGTGTATGCCTCCATGATTAGGTCTTTGGGATGCCATCTAAGTGGGTTTTTAGGCTTATTTTGATGTGCCATAACTCTGATTTTATTGGTTTAATTCATGCCATGCTTGATTTTGATAGGTGTAGTGTAACACCCTTTATAGCCTTGCATGCCTCATCCCTTTTGGAGTTGTATTCTAGCTTGTGTTGACTAGTTTCAAGCATGTTTTTGGTCTTGCCTTGACCTTCCTTGGGACTGTTTTGAGTGCCCTTGGCCCTTTGGGGCTTGATTCTTGTGGCCATGGTTTGAGTCCCTTGGTTAGCCTTAAGCTTTGGGCATACAAAGCTTCCTTGTATGCTTTGCTTGCTTTGTTTGGTTGGTTTGACACCTTTCCATGCATGATTTCAGAGCTTATAATGTTTGTCACATGTCCATATTTGTCCTCTTTTAAATGCTCTTGAAAGTTTCCCTCCTATGCCTAGGTGTTGGACCATTTACATGTGCATGTTTGTTTTGCATTTTCATGCTTCCAATTCATAACTTTGGCCACTGATTTTGGGCATGGCTGAGGTCTGTCCATCTTTAGTTTAAGTCCATTTACCATGTTGTTCAAAGTTGCTACTTTACATCATGTTTACATGCTTGTTGCATGCTTGTCATATTGCATATTGTCACATGCTTGCTAATTGACATGTTGTTGCATGTTCATCCATCTTGCCTTGCATGTTGTTGCATGTTTAGGTTGCATAGCATTGTGTGTGCATTGCCTTGCCTCTTGATCACAAATGATAGAGGTTAAGGTTCCTTATGTGTTTTGTGCATTTCATTTGATATTGAATTGCACACTTGACTCTTTTGGCCATCATGCATTGGAATGCGTGATTGGTGGCCCGAGGGTCGAGAACTACACTCATTTGAGTCTTAAACATGATAAGGGCTGTAGTTGCAAACATTGTCTTGTAAATGCATTGCCATACTCTGTTTGTCCTCTGCTGCAACAAAAGGAGCAGTCTACAGGAATAGATGGCCGATCGGCTATCTTCAGTGCCAGTCGGCTACAAGTTTTTGGTCGATGGCTTCATATTTGATCGATGACCAGTTTCCCTTGGCAAATGGCCTCCCACAGTGCCCATGGGGTGAATCAAAAGTGTGTTGGGAATTTTCACACTTTGCAGAGGTACAGAGCAGTGCAAACAGAGGCAACACGAGGTATGACAATGGATTTCCGAGCGAAGCCGACTGAGCATGCATTTGTCCCTCTTCTCGAGGCCTCTTTACTGTTTTTCATAGCTTAATTAATTTGTTTAATTAGATAAGAGTTGTGTAATAATTAATTAGCTTGTAAGTTAGTTAATTAGTTGATTTGTATTATTCTTTCGGACCCTCCGCCGAGAGAGCCAATTGTTGTAATAAGTGTACGTGTGTGTGATGCATGTCTCCCAACCCCCACTTCTTTCTCCCTTTTATTTACCAGCTTTCGATGGTTAGTTTTAGGGCACGTTTCAATTAGCATACTTATGCTCGCATGTTTGCATTCATTCATTTGTCTTGCATGCACCGAGCTCGGCGCATTATACTAATTGCATTGTATTTCAATTCCTACTTGAATACATGTATCAATTGTTGCATTTCACGTGTCATTTTACAATAGCCGAGCCTATCTTAGTTGCATTTTTGCGTGTGTTGCATTAGCCATTTTAACAAGAACTAGGATCATGCATGATTACTAACTAGCTTCTGTTTTGGCTTGGAGTACTCGGTAAGTGTTTATGCTTTAGCATCTTGCATGAGTGTGAGTGTTACCATGATAGCATGCTTACCATGAGGCTATTTGCTTATGTGATATAACTGCCTGAATGCCTGTGGGTGAAGGTTGGATTATATGAATTGGAACAATTCATCGAAATGCAAGTTTCAAAGCCCACTTGGGAGTGGCAAAATCATGTTTTCTTAAGCCCACTTCACGGTGGCAAAATCCACGTCTTAGCCTACTTGCGAGTAGCACCTTCAAACCATTTTCAAACGAACATGAGATGTTTTGTTCCAATTCAGGTGATCTAGTATATACTTGTATGTTGTGCGCATCACATAATAAATTCTAGGTTAATAAACGGAACAAGAACACATGTGTTTTCAAAAACAACATATCATGATTAGTAGAGGCCGATCTTTGATCGGGCAAGCTGGGGTGCTCATTGCATGACCATCCCCTCTCGTACCAAAGTCCCCGAGCCGAGGCAACTTTGGTGATGACAGACATGTGGCTTTAGGCACGAGTCAGGGTTTCCTAAATTTTCCAAAATAAAATATTTAGGTGGCGACTCTGTATCTGGCAAAGCAGCCCATGTTTGGCACTTCTTTATAAAAATCAGTTTTCCAAAATGATTTGCCGGATTTGGACTCTTTGGTGATTTATCGGTCTTGCATTGCACTTTGCGAGATTAGATTCAGAACTGTGACATTGAGTCCGAACTGTAGTAGTAGCCCAATGAACAAAATGAATTTCGCGTCGCTCACGGCGCGGAGCTCGGGACGTTCAGGCATGTCTACAGCATGCATGCACTCTTCTCCCTCTGAAGCTCCTGCTTTGCTGCTTTCCTTAGCTAATTTGCTTAGCTAGTTTATGCTTTGGTTTTGTAATTAACTAGTTAATGCGTTTAGCTGCTTATTTGTTTTGTGATTGCTTAATTAGTTAGCTTGTTAGTTAGCTAGTTTTGTTGTGTAATAATTAGCTTAATTATCTTAGATTAGCTAGTTAGCTTCTTATTCGGACCCTCCGTCGAGAGGGCCAACTATTGTAATAAGCGTGTATGTGTGCGATGCATGTCTTCTAACCCTCATTTCTTTCTCCCTTAACCGCTTACGATGGTTAGTTTTAGGGCATATTTCATTTAGCATACCTTATGCTTTGCATGCGTGCATCCATTCATCTGTCTTGTATGCACCGGGCTCGGCGCATCATACTAACTGCATTGTATTTCAATTTTTACTTGAATACATGTACCAAGTTACATTTCACATGACATCTTAAGATAGCTGAGCCTATTTAAGTTGCATTTTTGCATGTGTTGCATTAGGCATCTTAACATGAAGTAGGGTCATGCATGATTTCTAACTAATTCTCTGTTTTAGCTCGGAGTACACTGTGAGTGTTTATGCTTTAGCATACTGCATGTGTGTTAATGCTGCCATGATATCATGCTTGTCATGAGGCTAGCTGCTTACCTGATATAACTGCTTGAATGCCTGTGGATGAAGGTTGGATTACTTGAATTGGAACAATTCATTCAAATCCCTGATTTAGCCTACTTGCGAGTAGCAACTTCAAATCATTTTCAAAAACAAACATGAGTTGTTTTGTTCCAATTTAGGCGATCTAGTCTATACTTGTATGCTGTGCGCGTCACATAGTAATTCTAGGTTAATAACCGGAATATGAACACATATGTTTTCAAAAACAAGATATCATGCTTAGTACAGGCCGATCTTTGATCGGGCGAGCGGGGGTGCTCATTGCATGACTTTCCTCTCACGTACCCAAGTTCCCGAGCCGAGGCAACTTTGGTGATGATGAACACGCGGCCTTAGGCACGAGTCAGGGTTTCCTAAATTTTTCCCAAAATAAAATATTTAGGTGGCGACTTTGTATCTGGCAAAACAGTCTATGTTTGGCACTTTTTTATTAAAATTAGTTTTTCAAAACGATTTGCCGGATTTGGACTCTTTGGTGATTTATCGGTCTCACTTTGCACTTTGTGAGATTAGATTCAAAACCGTGGCATCGAGTCCGAACTGTAGTAGCTAGAGAACAAAACGAAATCCGCGCCCTCGCAGCGCAGAGCTCGGAGAGTTCTCGGCTCGTCTACACCGTGTAAATTCTGTGCGAAAATAATTCGGTTTTGTATTTTATAAAATTAGTTCCTAATCTCAGAAAATTATGAAACTTTTATATGTTGTTCTCATATGAGTTTAGCACGTTGGATAAAAATTTCAGAATTTAATGATGAGCACTTATTTTATGAAAATTCACGGACTGATTGGTGTTCAGTTTAATTTATAGCAGAATTTAAAATTGAGTTTTTGGTGTTCTGGCCATGATTTGAGATAAATCAGTTGGGGATTTATTTTGAATTATTAAACTCCATTCATTTTGGACCCAATTGATTGAATTGTGACATGTTAGTAACCTTGTAATAGTGTTGTGTTTTTATTATTACTATTTGACTACCATAAAAGAGTTGTGAATATTTATGGTGTGTACCATTAAACGAAATATATTTTGTGGTGAGAAAATATTATATTTACTTTTGTCATTAATGATGTTGAAATGTATTTTTAATTGATATATATATATATATATATGTGTGTATATATATATATGTGTATATATATATGGTTAGATATTTGTTTATTTAAAACAAAAAAAAAAAGAAATATCTATAAATAGTAACCAAATAGATATTTTGTTCAACTTTTGGGAATTCTTGGAGTTCTTGCCCTAAGGAAACCAGAGAAAAGAGATTCCAAGTTAGTTTTTTTTGGGTTTGATCTAGTGTAAGTCATTTTTTACCCCTAATGCTTTGGATCAAAACGTAAAGGGCGGAAAATGCGTCGTTTGGCTCCAAAAAAATTTAATTTCTGTTGCCGAAAAATTTGAAAACTTCTTGGCTCGAGGTAGGAATTTTTCCTACACTTCTTTATCTACTTTTGCTTGATTATGTAGAGCTTAGAGTTGTATATAATTTAATTAGAATTTTTGAAAATTTTGTGATTTATTTGCTTAAAAGGGAAATTTTGAGAAAAATAAAGAGTTGATGCCCAAATTGCGAAAGTGTAAACTTGGAATATGTTTGTAAGGTTATGAAAGAGCTATGTTTTAAATTTGAACAAAAACGGACTTCGATTCGATCGGTTTTGAAATTTTTACCGGTTTGCGACTAAAAGAGCATTTTTAAAGAAAACAAAGGAATTATGTTTAATTTTTGGAGCTTTTGATGAAAATAGGATGTCATAGTTTAATAATGCTTGGAGAATGAGTTTGGGGAAAAAATGATGTTTTCTTTGGCATTAACGTTATTATTTTGCTTAATGTATCTGTCGGAATAAAACCAACGCGGTTAGAAATGGACCTTGAGAGGTTACCGAACGTGATTGTGGTTTAAAAACTAGTGTAGTTGTTCATATTTGATGAGATGTGAAATAAATTGTATTTATCAGAATTTTTGGAATTTAATTGTTTAAATATCTGTTTAGAAATATCTATTTTAGGCTATCGGTGGAGGATGGCCATGATTGCTGTATAAATACACGAGACTTAGGTAAATTGTACCACATTCCTCATTTGTTGCATTGGACATTGCATTATATTCATTTCATTGGAAATGTATTTCCTTTTGAGAAATGTTTGCAAATGTATCTGTTTGCGAAAAGATGAATACTTGGTGAATTTGGGTAAGGGGTGTAGAACCGTGCGGTTAGGTGTCGAGCCTTCCAGTTTACTGGTAAAAATGACAGTGGTAGTGCATTAGGGCCTACTTGCAGACACTCACCTAGGGATTCACAGAGCCTATATTCATGTAACAAATATTTTTTAAAATGGAAATGGTTTTATATCTGTTGTTGCATCTCAGCATTGCATGCTTTATAAAAAGAGAGATAAATTGTTTTATCCTGAGCATGGCATGAGCATACTCCTCTTTAGTCTTGTCATGGTCCATATGTTGTGTAGTATATCTCTACTGGGCTGTGACTCACCCCATAAGGGAAGCCATTTCAGGTAGAGGTCGGAGCTGAGGCTTTATTTTTGTTTTATTGTTATCTATTGAATGTAAGCCCAAGGCTGTATTTGCGTTGAGTTGAAACTCCATTTTGTGTAACCAAGAATGTTCTTGGATAAATTTGTAAGCATGTAGTGCACTTATTATTTGTTTGGCTTCTATTTGATACTTGTTGTAAAATGCATGCTTGGGATTGGAATTGGGGCATTGAGATATGAATAGCATGTATTTGGCATTTGGGATTTAATGGAAATGGATGTATGGAATAATTAGCTATATATGTATGTTTGTCTATCAGGTGGGTTTTGTAGCATAAATAGATATACCTTGCCCAATTTTTGGGGCATTACAAAAAGGGGCGAATAGCGATATGAGAGGAAGAAGGGAAGGCGAGCAACGAAGGCGATGGCGGAGCAGCCATGACAGAGGGATGAGAAGATTTAGTTGAGGGTTTAATATTCTGATAAAATATTTAAATAATAAATTTTGTCCTTTATACAAGACATTATAATTATGAGGGGGTTTTGAAAATATAATTTTTTTCCTAATCATTTTAACAATAAAAGGAAGATAAGGGGGGTTTATAGCCAAATTTCCCAAATTAAAAAAAATAGATGGAAGGCACTTAGACACGTCTCGTATGACATAAGCTATATTAAAAATAAACAAATAAATGAAATAAGGGCGTGTAACCCCGACCTATTTTTAGATTCATCACTACTTCAGGTCGTGTTCATATAATACAAAATATATTCTAAATAATCTCTTATTAATTGAAGGGCGTTCGGTTGAAAAGTCCAAATTTAAATTTGTTTGGTCGAACAGTTCACACGTTAAAATATTTTGTTTAAAATGACAAGGTTAGACAAAATGTGTGATTCCCCCAAATAAATGACATAAAATAAGTCCAATTAGTTCATTCAATTACACTAATTCTCAAATCAAGTTATCAAATATCTATATTTGTATATCATTCATGAGATAGATTTACAAAAAGAGTCGATATGCAATACATATTCAAATTTCTTAAAGGATAAATCCATTGCCCGTGCGACGATGAAAACAAAAGAAATAACACAAAAGAAATGTCCGATCTACGACTTAAGTCCGATTACACAAAAGATGGTTATCCAAAAACCCATACAGTTAAAGCGCCTAGCTTGTCAAAACTTACAACAAAACAAATAAATAAATTAATAAATAAAAACATAATAGAGCCTTGTGCTCTCAAAACATATTCCTTGCCTTTAGCTGGGCGGAATCACCACATCCTTCCCTGCACAAATCCGCTAGGAGTGAGCACAAAACCCAATAGAGAGATCTTAACAAAGTATATATGTTGTGCAGTCTCATATAGGTATGAATGCAATGCAATGCCATATCATGCACTAAAAATCACAAGTTTTGTTCTATTTAAAAATCATATACAATGATCTTTTAAAGAAATTCCATCATCTTAGTAAATTTTAAAATTTAAATACGGGATGGTAAATACGACTTGGGTAATCCCTAGGTTGGTGTCTGCAAGTAGGCATAACAAGCACTACCAAATCACCACTTTACTGGCTCCTAATCGAAAGACATGTGGTATCTCATCTGCACATGTTTTGGTCTTTCACCTTGGACACTTAGGCCAACTTAATCATTACCAACTATACCCCCTATCCGGACTCACCAACATATTTACCTCAAAACAGTTCAATGCCAACAATTTTTTTCTCAAAACAGCGAGTCAATCTTCAACATATAGCTATAATAAACAATCTTCAAAACTATGCAAAAGTATAGAATGAAACTCAATTAATAATGTGCCTCTTCGTTGTATAATTTCAACAATTGTCAACATTATGACTAAAAACCATATCCACGTGACATATGACACCATTTCATATTTACAATCAACATCCAATTCATTTCATAGTCCAAGCATATATATATGTTATCCAAGATTTCCAAATAACAACATTCATCCATCTTATGAGTATCTCAAACAACATAACCACATGTGATAATTTCATCATTTTCTTAAAGAAATCTCCAATAATTTCATTATTGTCTCACAAAAATCTATTTTCCCTCCATTCTTCCCAAAATTCTACGGTTTAATCAAAAGAGGTTTTTTCTTCATTTTTAAGACATTAGCCTTCCATATACTTCCAAGAGGTCCATAAGTTCATAAAACAACTTAATTTGAACCAAGATACATGAAAAATCATCTTTAAACACTTTCTAAAAACCCTACACTCCAAACCTCAAACTCTCCACTAAAAAACATAAGAAAATAAGCTAGACATGCCAAAAACATATATATATATATATATATATAACTCAAAGAAACTCCCTACCTCAAGATTTGGAGAAGAGAGAAGAACCCCAAAATTGATGGTATTGAAATCGAATCTCCACCGCACAAAATATAGCCCTTAATGAGCTCTCCAAAATTAAAAAAGGAAGTCGGGTCAATTCTTCAATAGATTTGAATAAATCAAGAATTTATGGTGGTGGCTGGGTGTTCGTAGAGAGAAGGGAGAGGATATAAGGTTTAGAGAGAGAGAGAGAGAGAGAGAGGGGAATATAAGAAATGGGGAAATACACTCAGCCCAAGGAGAAAAAAAAGAAAAATTTCAGACTCAGCACATTTCCTAAACGTACGTGCCTTCTTTTGCACGTGTAGAGTGAACCTCTGCTGCACATGCAACACTTATCCCCTACATGTGCAGTTATTTCATAAAAACACTCTCAGAAAACCCCTCATTGCCACACATGCGGCCCCCACTTTAGTATATGCGGCACATTCCCTGCACGTGCCCTCCACCCTTGAATTATTTCAATCCCAACCCTCTAAAAACACCCCCTCACAGCACGTGCGACGCCTCCTTCACACGTGCGGCTCCAACCCCCTCACGTGCAGTTTTGCTATTCTATATTTTGCAAGCTTGACAAGCCTATGACCACCCCAACTCCAACTACACTTCCAAAACAAGAAAAACTCAACTTTGGGGAAAAAAAAAAGGAAGATGTAAATCCGAGAAAGGTTTTAAGAACGATGGACCTAAACGGCCGACGAGGCCTTAGATTAGTTCCCAACATCCCTAACACGAGAAAAATAAACACGATTAAAGGAGAACAAAACAAATTATGTACCCAGGCATCAGAAAATGACCAAAATACCTTTTTATGTATATGTCATATACACAGTAATACTATTCAACATCACTCTCTCTTTCGCGCGCTAGCCTCACTCAAGTAACTGAGAATGAGAAATCTAAATTTATTTTATCATCCTCCTCTCACAATCTCTCTCCTTTCTATCTAGATCTGAGCTTTATATCACTCTCCAATGGCTACTGCCATTTTGAACACTATAGATGACAAGAAGATCTCTAAGCTCCAACCTTCTGTTGCTAGCCTTCTTCAAATCTCCAAACCCTAAACCTCTTTTTGCCTTCATCTCCACCACCATCATCCCAACACCGCTGTCCTTCCCCTAACACCATCATCCCGCCTTTGTGATCATCCATACATACATATCATAGATCCACATCGGCGGAGCAACAGCTGTAGCATCAACTTTTCCAGAGATCGTGAGATCTTTCGCTTCACCGTTGCCACAGATCCAGATCTACCACCACCACCACTGACCTCTCTGCCATGCCATCCGCCATCAATGCTTCTCTGCCATCGTCGTTCAACCAGATCGTGAGATCTGTAGCTCTGCCATCATTAAACCAGAGCTCCACCGCCCTGCGCTGCCAATTCTAGCGATGATCTCTGGTCGTTGTCGTCATCTCTTGCAGTGGACAACTTCAAATCTAAGTGAATCTCTCTCTCTCTCTCAGCTCAGATCGTGATCGTATCTCTTGGCCACCTCATGGAATCGACGATCACGAACAACCTTCAAATTTGGCTTGTTGGAAAGAGAGATAATAATATCAAATTCACAGATCTATAATGCCTCTCCCTCTCTATTTGTGTATGTATGAGAATTTGAACAAATAAAGATAAAAAATTGAACAGATAGAAAAAATTAAACAGATAGATAGATTTAAACAGATAAATGAAAAAAATAAATAGATAATAAAATTTGAACAGATATTTGAATAGATAAGAGAAAAATGAGCAGTAGAGAAAAAATTTGAATAGATAAATATAAATTTGAACAAATAGAAAAAATTTTGAACAGATAGATATAAATTTAAACAGATGGAAAAAATATTTGAATAAATAGATATAAATTTGAACATATAGTCAACAAAAAGTCAATAGATAAATTAAGTGGTAAAATTGGAAACAAATTGTCCTCCAAAACAAATAAAAAGAGTTCTCACCAAACCATTTCAAAAATGGTGGACATCTCACCAACAAAAATTATCCACTGGACCTAATACCTTATACCTTCTTTAGATTGGATTTATCACCAATTTACTCTTATTTGAAATATATACGTATATATATAATTCAAATTTTATATATTTTCAAACAAATTATTGTTTATTTGCTAAATTATTATTTATTTATAGAGATGCTTTTATAGACATTTTGATTATGCCGTGTTGGTAAACAATGGGGTATTACAATCGTGTTTATATTTTGGATTTCCACTTTTGCTTCATTTGTTTTGGTATAAAAGTTTTTCATAAATTTTTTTTTTTTTTTGTATTTTTTGATATTTGGTACGATGAAAAATAAAAGTCAATGAAAAATATTTTTCACAGTAAACGGAAAACAAGTTTATTTGGATAGAAAACGATTGTGAAAATCTTTAAAATCCTAGATAATGATTTGCAATTAGGATTCAATTTACAAAAAGAATAACAATTGTCAATCAAACACAAGTATGTCTAACCCAATTAAACAAGAATTGAATTATATCTACAAAAAAACCAACGACAAATCGATACAAGGATATAATGTGAAAAAAATCATGGGCCAAAACCACAAAACAATCCATTAAGAAGATAAAGGAATTACACACGAGAACTCTCAATTGTGATTTTTTTTTTTTTTTTTTTTTTACTTTGCTTCTACTTGTCACTTCACTCGAGTGCAAGACTTACTACTTGAGTGGTAAAACACAACTCTCAGAGAGCTTAGACTGAGATACTAGATGGTCTAAAACAGCGCTCGAGCACACACTTGACTACTCGAGCTGTCCAAGAAGATTGACAGGCTCAATAAACACCTTTGCTCAAGCTGTAATGCCCCGAAATAATCCAATATAAACCAACACCTCAACCCACATCCATTGAACAATAATAACAAAACTCCAACCTTTTCGTCATAAATTAGCAAGGTTTATACAAGTCCCACATGCGAATTATACATTCAATGACACAGAAATACATGAATCTATAGCATGTGACACACCAAATTCCAAAAATAATAGAATGCCCTCATGGGCTTACAATTTTTAAGGCTTAAGCCCAGTTACACAAAAATGGTCTCTCTAACCCATACATGAATTGTCCTTGGCTAGCAATTAAATCATAGCAAAACAGAGTTTTTACTCTTCACAATATATCCACGCCCTCAACTCGGCGGAATCACCACGTCCTTTCCTGCACCAAATCCTATAGGGGTGAGCATAAAGCCCAGTAGAGAATCCTTACAAAGTATATACAGTTATGCAAACTTCCAATGTTAAATGTAAATGCAAATGCAAATGCCATGCAATGCCATTTCAAGAAAAATTTTAATTCATACTCTTCTTGAAAATCACCATGTCTCAAAAAGTTTACAATCTCAACAATTCCGAAGCTTCAAATTTTGAATCAATGGTGGCGGTAAATATGACTCAGGTAATCCCTGAGTTGGTGTCTGCAAATAGGCTCAACAAGCACTACCAATAACCCCACTTTACCAGTTGCTAACTGGAAGGGAAGTGGTACCTCCTCCACAAGTGTTTTCGGTCTTTCACCCCGGACACTCAGGCAAACTTATCAAATTTGTCTACACCTCCTATCCAGACTTACCAACATATTTACCCCATGACATTTCGATAGATCTCATTCAAATATTCTTTTCTCAATATAAATGTTTCCAAACTCAATTTAAGATGCATAATAATAATAGTTGAATGAAATGCAATGCAATAATCAATGCCTCATATCCTTTCTCCATTTCTCCCCCCCCCTCCAATGTTATTTCACAAAATAACCATATACACACCCAAAGCTATCACACATAGCAACATTTTCTCTTCATGCACAATTTATTAACAATTTAGTCTCTTCAAGACTATATGGAATGTTTTCAAACATTAATCTCCAAGATTTACAATTCCCACAATTCATGGTACATAACAATTTGCCACTTCACAACTAAACATGTTCATGTATTTAATAATAATGTTAAAAAAAATTATCAATTCTCATCTATCAAGAAGATTGCCATTTTGCAAAACATATTATGAAATTTATATTCATTCATTCTTTTATCACAAGAAAAGAAAGAAATCCATAGGCTTTTCCATATTTTCCAAAACCCCAAATTTCTAGGGTTCTCATTTAAAACCAAACATCTCCCCATTTCCTTAGTGAAAACCCACCAAAATCATCTTCCTTAAATTAATGAAAGTGAAACCCTCAAGGATCAACTTTGAAACATTAATTTTTAAACCCTCTTTTGAAAAAATCTCTACATTCTTGAGCCAAAAAACCAAACTTTCAAAATAACTTCAATAGAACTTTAAAATCAGCATCATTCTTGCAAAACATGTATATAACTCAAGCAAGCCCCTACCTCAAGGTTTGATGAAGATAAGAGATGAAACCCTAGAAATCAAAGTTGTAGAAAGTTGATCTCCACCGTACAAAGTGAGGTTCTTGTGTTGCTCTCCAAGATTTGTGAAAGAAGATGGATCAAAGCTCCATGGATTGTAAGAGATCATGGTTTTTGGGTGTTTGGTGAGGATTTTTAAAGAGAAAGAGGAGTAAAATGATGTTTAGAGTGAGAGAGAAAGGCCCCAAATGTGATACAAACTCGACCAAATGAGATTAAAAAAAAAAAAAAAAACAAAGATTCGGACTCAGGCCCGTCCGCACGTGTTGCACGTGCCCCCGCACATGCGGAGCCTTCTTCCCGCACGTGCGGCACTGATCCCCGCATGTGCAGCCCTCCAACCCACACTCAGCCCTGCACCTGCATATAAAGAAGTGTGCAAGGCTATGAATGACCCATTTCCCCACACGTGCGGCCTCATCCCCCGCACGTGCGGTCCCTCTCCTACACGTGCGGCCTTGGTCTTCCAGCCCAGAATTTTTCCAACTCCACACTCCTGGCATTCCTAACTCGACCTTGCGCCCTCCGGAATAAATGAAGTGCTCGGAATTTGAACAAAACAAGATACTAAGACCTTAAGAAGGAGTTTTTCCCAACAACGCGATCCAACAGTTGACTCAAAGCCTTACACTAAGATCCGACGCTATAACAATAGTAAATCAAGGTTAAAACAAGGAAGAATAGACAACAAACATGACTGGTCCTCACACAAGCACACTTTTCCTTTAGCACAAACTCCTCTACTGAAGCACAAATTGGGTTGAATTCACATCTAAATACTAACAAACTCATAGAAACAAAAGAGCGAATGTAATAACATTTGAATTGAGTTTTGTCAAAAGAGATTGTCAATTACAAAATACCAAATAGTTTTTCACTTTTAAAAGGCAAAAAATGTTTTTCAAACAAAACTTTTACTAATGCCACCACCACCACCACAACCATCACTGCCATTGTCGCCACCACACTATTGCTACCACAATCACCACCTCTACCCTATCACTATCACTTCCATCACTACCACCATTACCGTCACCGCTGCCGCCACCCCCCAACCCCCCAACACCTCTACCTCCTCCTTTTCCTCTACCCCATCACCACCGCTACTACCCCCACTAATGCAACTATTAATGCATTAGTTTTTAAAATGCAACTAAACATAGGAAAACGTTTTCTATGAAAAATATTTTCTAGAAAAAGTTTTCCATTGAAAAATATTTTTTCTGAAACAAACGGAGAGATACATATATATAAGGAATAGAATATAATATTTTTTTGATAAATGATACTTAGGCCTTGTTTGGGAAGTTGTCTATTTTGGTAGGTTATTTTAGTTTTTGACTATTTTAGTAGGCTAAAATAGTTGTGTTTGGAAAGATGATTGATTTTTTATAGTTAGATGTGATGTTTGTGAGAGAGAAAATGAAATGATTCTGAGTTTGATGTGACATTTTGTCTTGTTAGCTATTTTAGCCTATTTTGTCTTTTGTGAATTTTAGCCCAAAAAAGTCAAAAAAAGCCTTTGCCAAACAAGGCCTTAGTATCGTTCTATTTTCACTAAAATTTCACTTTAATCCCTTTACTTTCAATTGTAATAGTAAATTCTTACATTTTAAGTCAAGTTGCAATCTCACTCTTCCATTAATCTACTGTTAATGAAGTTGACAAAATTTATCATTTGAAATATATGTGACATTTTTGTTATCTCATTAACACGCTTACACTTTTATTAAAATATTACTTTAGTCCTAGAATTTTAGTCCCTCCACTATCAATTTTTGTTAACTTTATTAACGATATATAGACAAAAGAATGAGATCAAAATATAGAGAATTCATTGTAACAATTGAAAATAAAGAAATATTATTTTTTACCCAATTTTCCGTTGTGGGGGATAGCCCCAGATGTACTTATTAGTCAATTTTAACATAATTAAAGGCTTGACGTTAACATCACCCTATACTTACTAGTCAATTTTAACATTAGTAAAGGCTTGAAGTTAACCTCAATTAAAGACTTGCTAGTCAATTTTAACATTATTAAACACTTGAAGTTAACACCACCCAAGGCTTATACTCAAGACTCTTGATCAATTTTATTTGAAAAAATTACACTTTTTGCCTAAAGTATTATTGGTTCTTAAATTTTGTCAATATAATTCAATTAGTAGCTGTAGTCCTATTTGCTAATGTAAAATGACATGCAACTTTAATTTTTTCTATTTAAATATTATTTTTTCAACCCTCTAAAAAAAATTATTTTTTCTATGATGATCAGTTTCATTGCGTGTCGTTTCATTTTTATTCAATTGTGGTGTTCAAGAGCTTTCTTTCAAATTCTAGTTCTTGTCTAACTCCGGGTTGAGCATCACTTGTTTCGGAGGGTGCATGGCCGAGTCCGAAGTGCCTGGGAGCGAACCAAAAAAAAAAAAAATCTGGGTTGTTGGGCCTGGGCCGCACGTGCGGGAAGGGTGAGCTTTGGGAGGTTACACACTGCCTAATAGGTAGGTGTGGAGTGAGATGCGAGAAGGGACCACCGCACGTGCAGGGGAGATGCTCCGCACGTGTGGGAGAGGGAGCCGCACGTTCGAGATTCTGGGCAACCTAAAATTTTCTATTTTTCCTTCTTTTGGGTGTAACGCCCCGAAATAATCCGACATAAAGTAAATACATCAACCCACGTCCACTAAATAATAATAACGATACTCCAACCTTTACACCATTAATCAACAAGGTCTATACAAAAGTTCTACATGCGAATTATACATTCAATGATATAGAAATACATGAATCTACAGCATATAGATCATCATATCCCAAAAATAATAAAATGCCCTCCTGGGCTTACAATTTCCAAGGCTTAAGCCCGGTTACACAAAAATGGCCTCTCGGACCCATACATGAATAGCCCTTGGCTAGCAAAATAAATCACAACAAAATAGAGTTATTTAGTCTTCACAAAATATGTCCACGCCCTCAACTTGGTGGGATCACCACATCCTTTCCTGCACCAAAATCCCATAGCGGTGAGCATAAAACCCAATAGAGAATCCTTAACAAAGTATATATATTTATGCAAGATTTCCAACATTAAATGCAAATGCCATGCAATGCCAAATTTAAAGAAAAATTTCTTTATATGCCTTCTTGAGAGTCACCATGTTCAACTATAGTTTGAAATCTCATCAATTCAGAAATTACAATTCTTCTCAATGGGGCGGTAAATACGACTTAGGTAATCCCTAGGTTGGTATCTACAAGTAGGCTCAACTAGCACTACCAAAAACCCCACTTTACTGGTTACTAATCGAGGGAAGTGGTACCTCCTCCGCCCATGTTTTCGGTCTTTCACCCCAGACACTGAGGCCAACTTATCAATTTCCTCTGCACCTCATAACCGAACTTACTTACGTATTTACCCCAAAACATTTCAATAGTTCTCATTTTTAATATTCCTTTTTCAATGCAAACGTTTCCAAGTGCAATTCAAAATATATAATATTCACTTAAATGATTAAGTGATGCAACAATTATCAATGCTTCGTAACATTTCTCCCTTCACAAGTATCTCAACAATAATACTATAACAATCGCATTTCCTATCTCCTCTTCTTCAATGTTATTTATCACAAAATAGTTACATGCTCAATTTAAGTTTATTAACGAATGGCAACATTTTCTCCACTTTGTACAATTCTCAACGATTTGGTCATTTCAAGATTACATCCCATGTTTTGAATACCAACTTCCAAAATCACAACTTTCCTATAGCGATCCCGGTTTTTCCTTCCTTTGTATACTGTATTCTGGACTTGGTTCCGTGGACTTGTTTTTGTATCATTATCACTTCTGGCCTTTCCTCTTTGTATTTGAATCTTGGGTTGTGATGGGCAGGTTTGAAACAGGTTGGTTGCACTTTGAAACCAAAAGGTGATGTCCAGATTTTGGCCTTCACGCTCGAGCGGAAGTTTTAACGCTCGAGCGGGCTCTTCGTTGTTGCTTATCCGCTACTTTTCTTTCTTAACTTTTAGAAAACCGCCCCTTGAGAGTCTCTCTCTCTTTCTCTCTCTCTAAACCTGCCTTCTCTCTAAAAATTGATCTACCTAGGGTGAGTATCTAACCTTGGTCCTTTATTAAAAAGATAGAGTGAGTCAAGGGCTTTCATTCAATCTGAACGTTTGGTGGTTTGGAGCACTTTGGAGTTTGGGTATTCATCTTCGTCTTCTCCATTCGGGTTATTTTCTTCGAGGTAGGGATTTCCTACTCCATCCTATAAGTTTTGTTCTAAGTTTTGGTATTTTGATATGTTGGGAGTACTTTGGTAATTTTGGGAAAAACCCTAGTTGTATTAATAAATTAATTTGTATAATTAATTTAAGGAAATTGGGGAATTTGGTTAAATCCATGAAATTGGGGATTTTATTGATTAAATGGTGTAGTTGGTTAATATAAATCACTCGCCTATTGAATTGTTGATATATTTATTTCCAGTCTAGAAATAACTGTTTTGGGCTATCGGTGGAGGATAGTCGTGTTTGTTGTAGACATTTATGTGGATTAGGGAAAATTGAAACTAATCAATTTGTTTAAGTCATAAATTTAGACTATTGAATTAATACAGAAAATACATGTATTGATTGAGCATTGCATATGCATATTGTTTGGGAGGAGATAGGGGATGTACTCCACGGTTTAGGGGAAGATAGGGGATGGACCTCTAAACCGGATTTTTGTTTGGGAGGAGATAGGTGATGGACTCCATTAGCATCACTATTATGTGTGCTTATTATATTGAAGTGTTTTTACATGTTATTGATACAGCACTAAAATGTGTATCAAATGAGAAGTACGAAGTGTTTTGATATGAGCCTGAGTCTCATCTGTGTTGTTGATATTGGAAGTAATGTGAATGTGATATATAGTTCATTGTTGTAAGTTTGGCCAGGTTCTGAGCCATATTGATAATAAAGAAAAGTGAAACGTGTCATTGACATTAGTGTCATGAAACTGTATAATGATGTAATTGATTATCTTGGTTAACCATCTATTGAATGCTATAGTTTTATTCAATGCTTATATTTGGTTTAGTATTTTTCTACTGGGCTGTGGCTCACCCTTTATGGGAACATCATTTTCAGGTTCAGGTGATAAGCTACCTCCAAGGACTTAGCTTGGAAGGAATTGGAGTTGAAGACTCTGTTTAGTTTAGTTGTTATTTATTTATTTGATATTACATGTAAACATTCAACCCTAGGGCTTTATTTGTATTTGAGTTAGAACTCATATTCTGTGTCCAAGTGTTGGCTTGGAAAGATGTTAGCCCGTAGGGCATTTAATTTGATGTTACATGTAACGCTTGTATTTAGTAATACTCTGATGAATGAATTAATGAATTGTTTTCTTTAAATATTGCATGTCAATGATATATGTATAATGGGTTAATTTTGAGGGCGTTACATTTCCTATTTCAAGGAACTCAACAATTTTGTCATCTCATAACTACACATATTCATGCTTTTAGCAAAAATTTTAAAACAAATCCCCAATCCTCATATACTAAGAAAATTGTCATTTTTGCACACAACAATATGAAATTTTCATTCCTCCATTCTTTTGACACAAGAAATCTCATAGGTTCTCCACATTTTCCAAAACCCCCAAATATCTAGGTTTAACTTCCACCACCACAACAGTTGTGACGACCGGGTCTTTGTTTCTCCCTTTTCTTCTTTCTTTCTTCGCCTCGTTCTCTTTTATTTTTGTTGGATTGAATGTTCGGAAATGACTTTCTTGTTCGTATTTCGTTTGTTGTTGAATTTCGGTTGTTCCGGAGGGTGCGCGGGTGATTCCGGGTTGCCGGAAGTGAAGTTAGAAGTTTGAGCTGCTAGGCTAGGACCGTACGTGCGGGGCCCAAGGCCGCACATGCGGAGAGGTGGGTGGGGCCGTACGAGCGGTGAAGCTTGGCACCCAGAAAATTGCATTTTGAAATCGACGCATGAGCGGTGGAGGTGGGCCGCACAAGCGGTGGAGGAGGCCGTGCAAGCGGCCAACTGGGCAGTCCATGCCCTGTTTTCTTATAACATTTTGGTCCGAATATAACACCCATTATACACATCTCTCTCTCACTCTAAACCCTATATTTCTCCTCCTTCTCTCTAGAAAACTCCCTCAAACATCACAACTCTTTGATTTTGCAAATTTTGGGGTCAAGATCTCCATCATCTTCCTTCAAATCTTGAAGATCCAAGGTTAGGGCTTCACTTGGGTGGTGGAGATCCGAAAATTTCTCTCATCTTTGAGGCTAGGGTTTCATCTCTTTTTCATCATGGCCTTGAGGTAGGGATTTCTTGAGTTATATATACTAGTTTTGCTATATGATGTTGATTTAAAAGTGTTTTTTTAAGTTTTGTGTAAATTTTAGGTTTTGGATTCAAAATGTAGAGAGTTTTGAAATGTGGGTTTGTTTGTCTATCTGTTTACCTCTTCTTGAGGGTTTCCCTCTATTAAACTCAAGGGCAAATGGTTTTGGTGAAGTTTTCTTCGGAAAAATGATGAAGGTGTGTTTTTCATTGAAATGGGGATTTTTGAAATAAAGAAATGTCTTTGAAATTATTTATTTTTCCTGTGTTATGAGGATGTGTGGGAGTGAGTTTCATCAAATGTTTAGCAAAAATTAATGTACTTCATGTATGAGATATGAGATGTTAGCTTAACATTATTGCCAACATTTAAAACTTGTAATGTTGTAAGATGGTAAGTTGTTGAGTACCATTGATAGTGTGAAAATGCTTAATCATAATATAATGGGAAATGAAATGAAGGATGACATGCTTGATGTATGGAAAGTTTGGTCATGTTGAACTATCGTTGAGGAATTGTTGTGGTGTGTCGAAGACACATGATTAGTTGCGAAATGGGTATCTTGTGGAAAAACATGGTAAGAAGGAAAATAAAAATGTGATGTTGAATATGGTTGTAGACATGTTATTTTTGTTGAATTTAAGAGAATGCTATGAGTTAGTAGTTGTTGCATCATATTCTCAATTGTTTTAAAGTCATTATTGCATATCATGACATGAGTTGGAAAAGCATTCATTTTGAGAAAGATCATTGTAATGAGAACTAATGGAAATGTGTATGGGGTAAATACGTTGGTAAGTCCGGATAGGGGGTGTAGATGAGTTTGATAAGTTGGCCTGAGTGTCCAGGGTGAAAGACCCGAAAGCCACGCAGATAGATGTCGAGCCTTCTAGTTAATACTGGTAAAAATGACAGTTTGGTAGTGCTCGTAGAGACTACTTGCAGACACCAGCCTAGCGATTACCAGTGTCGTATTTACCGCCCCTATTGATTTAAATGTTGAAAGTTTGAAATTGATGAGATTGCATAACATTATTGAGAACATGGTGGTTTTAAAATAGTGCATTGAATATTATTGAGAACATGATGATTTTGAAATGGTGCATTGAAATAAGATTTCCTTCACTATTGGCACTTGCATGGCATTACATATGCATTTTAACGTTGATGGTATTGGCATAACTGTATATACTTTGTGAGAAATCTCTACTGGGCTTTATGCTCACCCCTATGGGAATTGGTGCAGGTAAAGATGTGGTCACCCTGTCAAGCTTAGGGCATGGAGATGTTTTGAAGAAGAGTAGTTTGACTCTTATTTTTTATTTTATTTTTTTGTGATATTTGTTGTAAGCCAAAGGCTAATGTGTTTGGGTCCGAGAGACCATTATGTGTAACCGGGCTATTGCCTTGGAACTTGTAAGCCCTTGAGGGCCTTATTTGTTGTGAATTAATGATTTCTTTTACATGCTATAGGTTCATGTACTAGTTTGTAAATAAATGTATAATGGCATGTGAGAATACTTCGGTAAACATTTGGAACTATGTAATTGATTTTGGTTGATATCTCATTTTGGAAGTGGGTTGATGTAATAGTTATGTGGGATTATTTTTGGGGCGTGATACACACAAACATTTGAAGGAAGCTTGAAATGAGAACATCATTCATTGACCAAGGTTATTCAAACCCACAAGAGACTATTTAGAAGAAACATGATTGAGCCCACCTTTTGAAAATCATAACATTCTTGAAACAACATTAAAACTTTCTTATTTTTACCAAGAAGTTCCAAATCCACATCAATCTAGCAAAAATATATATAACTCAATGGAAACCCTGCCTCAAGTTCTTGTTGAAGAGGTGAGATCAAAACCCTAGAGCGAAAGATGAGAGATTTTCGATCTCCACCACACAAACGGATGTTCTAGCTTTGATCTTCAAAACTTGTGAGAGAAGATGGATCCAGACCCAAAGGATTGCAAGAAATCAAGGGTTTGGGGTGTTTGGTGGAGGTTTTTAGAGAGATTGAGGAGCAAAACACTTTTTAGAGTGAGAAGGAAATGTTTAGAAATGATATACATTCAGCCCAAAAGAAAGAAAAAATAGAGTTTTCGGACTGCCCAGCATCCCACACGTGTAGCCCTCAACCCGCACGTGCGGCCTTCCCATGCCGCACCTCCTCCAGCACTTGCATATATTGCAGTGTGTTGCCCTAAACATCCCCTAAATTCCGCACGTGCAGCCTCACCCCCCACACGTGCAACCCCCTCTCCCGCACGTGCGGCCCAAGGCCCCACACGTGTGGCCCTGTTTTCCCCAGCCCATAATTTTCTCAACTCAATTCTAGGCACTTCAGACTTGACCTTGCACTCACTGGAACAAGTGAAAATTAACACCGAATAAACAAGAATAAGAATTTATTTGAGAACAACTTCCGGACACCACAAACCCAAAATTAAACAAAAGAGAATGGAGCGAAAATACACCTAGTCGTCACATTAGGGCTGAATGTATCTCATTTATCCTATATCTCTCTCTCTCTAAGAACACATTTCTCTCCCTTCTCTCTACATCTCACACCAAAAACACCACAAGATCCTTGATTTCTCCAAACCCATACACATTTTGACCTAAGTTCCTTCATCAAAGTTGAAAAGCTAAGCAAGAGCTACCTTTTGTACGGTGGAGATCGAATTTCTACAACTTTTGATTCTAGGGTTTCTTCTCTCATCTCCTCCAAAACTTGAGGTAGGTACTTCTTGAGTTTTATATATATATGTGTGTGTGTGTGTGTGTGTGTGTGTGTGTGCGTGTGTGTGTTTTGCAAGTATTGATGTGAGTTTTGGGTTTGCTTTGGGGATATTATGAAGGTTTGATTTTGGCTCAAGAATGTAGGGTTTTTCAACAATGGGTTTACCTCTTGCTTTTCTTGCCATATTAGAGAACTTGATTTGGGCAAAAACCTAGAAATTTGAGACTTTGTGATAGATGTTGGAAATATGTGGATATTTTTACATCATCATGTTAAAATAAAAGAATGATTGGAAAATTTCTTGCTTTTATTTGGCAAAGGGTAAATTCTTTTTGGAGTATGACAATTGGGGATTTGGGGAGGTTATTGCCCACAATGTAATGTAGTTATGAAATGACTAAATTGTTGAGAATTGTACATGATGGGGAAATGTTGCTACTTGTTGATAAATTTAATTGAACATGTGGTTATTTTGTGAAACAACATTGAAGAGTGGAAAATGGGAAATATGATTGTTATGGTATTATTGTTGAGATACTTGGAAATGGAGAAATGTTATGAGGCCTTGATAATTGTTGCATTACATACTCATGCAATTGATTTTCATACATTTTGAATTGAGTTTGGAAACGTTTACATTGAGAAAAGTATTTGTTGAAATAAGAACTATGGAAATGTTTATGGGGTAAATACGTTGGTAAGTACGGATAAGAGGCGTAGATGAATTTGATAAGTTGGCCTGAGTGTCTGAGGTGAAAGACCGAAAATACACGTGAAGGAGGTACCACTTCCCTTCTGGTTAGCAACCGGTAAAGTGGGGTTTTTGGTAGTGCTAGTTGAGCCTACTTGCAGACACCAACCTAGGGATTACCTGAGTCATATTTACCGCCCCTATTAAATAAAATTGTAAGTTTCGGAATTGTTGAGATTTCAAACTGTGGTTGAACATGGTGATTTTCAAAAAGAGCATGTAAATGAAATTCTTTTTTTAAATTGGCATAGCCTGGCATTTGCATTTAATATTGGAAATCTTGCATAACTATATATACTTTGTAAGGATTCTCTACTGGGCTTTATGCTCACCCCTATGGGATTTTGGTGCAGGAAAAGATGTGGTGCTCCCGCCGAGTTGAGGGCGCGAACACATTTTGGTGAAGAGTAAATAACTCTCTTTTGTTGTGGTATATGTTGCTAGCCAAGGGCTCAAGGTGTATGGGTTCGTGAAACCATTTTTGTGTAACCGGGCTTAAGCCTTGGAAATTGTAAGCCCATGAGGGCATCGTTTTGTTTTCGGGATTTTATGTTCTACATGCTATAAATTCATGTATTTTCATACCGTTAAATGTATAATTCGCATGTGGAACTTTTGTACACACTTTATTGATTATTGATGTAAAGGTTGGGGACTTATCTTTTTTTCTTAATGGACATTGATTAGTGTACCTAATTTGTGTTGGGTTATTTCGGGGCGTTACATTTTCTTACTTTAATCTTTAAATTATCACATTTTTTCACTTTGCTCCACTGGTTCATAGCCACATAAAATTTTCTGTTAAACAATTTAATAGAATTTTGTAATAAGATTAGATTGACAAAAATTCAATAATTTAAGGGTTTTTTAATCGAAGTAAAATTTGAGTAATATTTTTTAGTGAAATGTATAATTTAGTCAAATTTTATTATTATTGCATGAGTTAATTACACTTTTAACTCTTGTAATTCAATCCAAATTTCATTTTAATCCCTATAGTTTTAATTTGAATAATTTGATCATTACACATCAAGTGTAGTTTCAATTTGGTCATTCGGTCTAAATCGAAGGTTAAAATTAATAATTTTGAAATAGTTGTCAATATTCTAAGGTATGAACATACACAAAATGAACAAAAATTTAAATAAAATGACCAAATTAAAACTAGCCTCAAAATATAGAGACTAAATAGTTCAAATTAAAACTATAAAGACTAAAATAAAATGTAATTTAAACAATAAGAATGAAAAGTACACTTAACCCTTATTGAATACTTAAAGTGGAGATTAGGGAAGACTTAGCCAGACTTTTTAAATTAGGAAGACACGTCAATAGGTACCTAAGACTTGACACAAAATCGCTAGTCATCTTCTGTTAATAGTTATTATCAAATCAAATATTTGCACATAATTCAAAGTATGAATAATCACCCTCTTCTTATTTTCTTTTTCTTTTTTTCAATGGGTAGGAAATAATTTGCACTAAAAAAAAACTAAGTACCAAAAAATTATGTCTAGAATTTTAATATGTAGTTCTAATTCAACGTTTATATCACTACTAAAGAAAGGACCTTTTGAGTCGGTTTTTTTAGTCAGCAAATTTTACCGTCGCAAAAGGTAGTCTTTTTGAGACGGCACAGAGTTATCGACGCAAATACCAAACCTTTAGCGTCGGCACCGTTGGCCAACACAAAAAATTAATATTTGATAGCATTACTTGAGTCGGTTGAATTTACCGACTCAAAAGATAGACCTTTTGTGTCGGCATAGACCTTTTGCGTCGGCAAATTTGTGCCGACGCAAAAAAATAGACGTTTTTGTGTCGGCAACTGATGCCGTAGCAAAAAAAATAAAAATTTATAGCCAAGATATATATATTTACTTGATTATATTTAATAAATATATTTATTTATACATATACTTTTATATTAATATTGAGTGTATATACTATAAATAATAAATATCTCAATTAATGTCTGAAAGAGGTAGAGTGGTGAAGTGGACTTAGTGCGGTGACTTTGGATCAAATTTGCCGGTCAAATCTTCCAAATGAAGTGGGTTCGAAACTTGGGAGCCTCAATGAGAAAATTATGGGTTAAATTTTTTAAAACATTGAACCACTTTTTGAGTCGGCAATCTACCGTCTCAAAAAATTAAAACTTTTTGTGTCGGCAGATTGCCGACTCAAAAACCTTTTGCGACCCCACCATTTTCGACCCTTGAATTGCCGTCGAAACGCCGTCGCAAAAAGTTTTTGCGTCAGCAAATGTGCTATTTGCGACGGCACTCTGCCGACTCAAAAGCCTTGTTTTCTAGTAGTGTATATTTGAAGCTACATTTATAATAAATTTGAATTTCATGTTAATTTTTTTAAATAAAAATTTTGATTATTTATTATTATTGCATAAATATCAATATCATGACAAACTAGACTAGATTGAAATTTAATTATGTCCAAAAAGTTTAATAACATATATCCAAATGTATGCAACAAATTTGGCAATAAAGTCATCGCCTCAACAAGCAAAATAATAAGACTTACATTCAAGATCGTTAGTCAATTTTATTAGAATAAATTACACTTTCTATCTTTAAAGTTATTGGTCCATAAACATTAGATTTTTAAAATTGGGTAAATTATACAATGAGTCCCTATATTTTTGTCATTTGTATCATTTTTATTTTTGTAATTTCAATTGACTCAATTTTGACTCTTAATTTTAGATTTTGTGTTAATTTGGTCTAATTGATAAATTCGTTAAATTTTTAAATGGAAAATTATTACTGAATTAGTTGAGGTTAAGTCGTTGAATGGGTGGCTCTTAGCCCCCACCTTTTTTCTAAGGACCCCCACCTATTGATATTTTTTGTAATGAAAATTACAACCTCAATTAAAATTGCTATAATGGACACAAATTGAAATGAAACACCCACCCTCATGAAAACAATATTCAAAATTGAACACCCAAGTCTATCAAATCAAATTGAACACCCAATTCTCATAGTCTATCATTCTTATTCATTCTCATTGTATTCTTAAACACCTACATCCTTCATGATCCATCTATTTTGAACACTTTTATGAAATCTCGTTGTGATTTCTGGTCAATTTTCTTAGGTTAGTATAATGAGGATTTATGCTTTTGAGCTTCATGAAGAGATGTCCTGGAACAATATCTCTTCAACAGTATCTCGATTGATGGTCTATGCAAAAGAGGACTCATGGACGAAGCTCCTCTTGCCTTTAAGTTATGCTTAGACCATCATTTATTGCCTGATGTCGTAGCATGTGGTATTCTGATTTGTGGTTACTACAAGGTTGGAAGTAAACCAAAAAGAGTTATGTATATATATATACAATACAGAGTACTGAGTACATACAAACACATACCAAAGGGTTGTTGATTTTTGGAGATGGAGATGAAATCATAGGCTTCTTGTTAGGATTAAGAACACTCAGAAATAAATCACACATAGAAAATACACAAGCTATTTATGTGGTTCGGCAATTGCCTACATTCACGAAGAGATTTCACTATAGAATTTCCCAGAGGGAGATTACAGAACTCACACTCACTTTCTATAGATTTACACACACTCTCTCTGATTCTCTCTTGCACTATCCATGTTATGTTTCATTCCTTCCTTATCACCTCAATTTATAAACAAATAAGAGGGAACAAAGTCAAGGAAAAGGAGTAATTTGAAGGGCTGCCACCTGCCATCTCCCCTCCTACTTCTTAAATTGGAGCTAACCTCGAACTACTCCTCCATGTGGGCTGGAGCCAACAATTCTCCTCCTCGATGCCCATATGGATAACTGACTTCTTACTTGAAGTCCATCCCGATCAGATTCTTGCAAACTTCCAGTTTGTCTCTGGTGACAACCTTGGTCATCATGTTAGAAGGATTCTTGTCCGTGTGAATCTTTACCAGCTTCATCAGCTGCTTTTCCATCACTTCTCGTATCCAATGATATCGGAAATCAATGTGCTTTGTACGCAAATGATACATGGAATTCTTGGTCAGATCAATTGCACTCTAACTATCACAATGAACCTTGTACTCTTCCTGCTGTAGACCCAATTCTTGGAGAAACCACTTTAACCACAACATTTCCTTTCCAGCATCTGCGACAGCAATGTACTCTGCCTCCGTTGTAGATAAAGCAACACACTTTTGTAGTTTGGACTGCCATGAAACAGCTCTCCCTGCAAAGGTGAATAAAAATCCTGATGTAGACTTTCTACCATCAAGATTGTAACGCCATCAAAAGTACACACTAAATATAACCCGAAAGCATATATAAATGATAGAAAAATCAGAGTATAATATTCTTTCATTTCATAACATTAATAGTACAAAAGATTTTAACGTAAATAGATGCCTTTCAGGCTTACACCTTTCCAAGTCTTGGCTTGGTCACAACAAAAGTGAGACTAGCTCATACAATTTTAGGCCTAGGCTTTACAAAATTGAAACAAAACAAGAAGCTCTTGCTTCCCAAAAGTCCCTCCAATGCTATTGTTTAAATATATATATATATATATATATATTTTAAATAGTCAATGTATAATTTAATTGAGTAATATTTGGATTGGAGTGTTGTGTAAAGTCATGTGCGAAAATGATTCAATTTTGTAATAAATTTTTTTTTTAAATATAATTTTCGATCTCAGAAATTATAATTTTTTTTATTGATTAATGGTCTTCTTATGAGAGTTTAGTGTGCTGAATAAAAATTTTAGAATTTAATGACGAGTATTTATTTTATGAAAATTTGCGAATTGAATAGTGTTCAGTTTAATTTATAATGGAATTTTTGTGTTGAGATTTGATAATAAAATCATGACTTGAGATAAAATGTATTGGGTTTAGTTTTGTATATATTTGGGGCATGTTTAGTTCATGGGTAGAAATTTAATTCAAGAGCCATAATTTAAAATCAATTTAATTTGGGTTCATGTAACACATGTTTATTTGTTTGGCCTTTTTAATTATGTGAATGGAAGGTACCACTTCAAGAGTGGTTATTATTTATTATATTGTATTATAATAAATGTTTGAAATGTGAATTTATGGTGTGTTTTATCAAACGAAAAATATATTTTGTGATGAAACAAATTATATTATTTTATGTTACAAAATATAAAAGTGTTGTTAAAATGATTTTAATTGATGTATGTATAAATATATATATATAAAAAAAGGAGGCAACCCATGTAGGGCTGCCCCCACCCCCTTTCTGTTTTACCTTTTCTTTCCTCCTCCTGCTTCATTGTCTTTTTCTTTCCTAGAGAGTTGGTTTCGTCTCTCTCTCTTTCTCTCTCTCTCTATCTCTCTCTCTCTCTCTCTCTCTCTCTCTCTCTTTCTCTCTCTAACTCTCTCGCTCGCTCTAATTTCCACCATTGTTGCTCAAGCTTTGAGCTTAAAGTGGGAGCCCTTAGAGTGAGATTTTGCACAATCTTTGTAAATGGAAGTTGAAGAGCTCGTTACACTCTTCACACCGATAGTCTCAAATTCTTGATCTGGCAAGCTTGCATTTTCGGATTTCCTTTCTTCATATTTTGAGGTAGGAGTTTCATTGATTCTTTTCAATATATCATTATCGATGGATATGTGGTACTTTTTATTGTATGAAAAACATTAGTTTATAAGTGATTTTTTTTTTTTTAAAATACATGTAGATGAGATCAGGGTTTTGAATCAAATAGTTTAATCTTATATTTTGTTGTTGAGTATGGAAATTTTAAGCTAATAGAACATGTTTATGATGGTTGAAATAAAAAACCCTAATTTTTAATGTAATGTTTATGAGTATGCAAAAAAAAGATGATATATATATAAATATTGATTCATGTTGAGTTTTTTTTTTTTTTTTTTTTTTTTTTTTTTGTGAATAAGAAATGTGAAATGGAAAGAAAAGGAAATTTTTGAATGGTTGACCTTGTGATGTCTTGGTTAATATATGATGAATTGATGCTATTAAAAGTTAGTTGTGAAGTTTAAAATGAAAAACCCTAATTTTTATTTGATGGTTATGTAGTATGAAAAAGGGTTAATGTTTATGAATGATTGAGCCAGGTATTGTCATTGGTAAATTGAAAAACAATGTGATAGTTAAAAAGTAATTAATAGATGATTGTAATAATTATTGTGAACTAGAAATGCAAAGTAGAGAGAGAATGAAGTCAATGATTATCATGAAATTGGCCTATTTTGTAAATATGAGTGATAAAAAAATAGTGGAATCAATTGTGGACATTACGATATGGTACAATTGTTAATCTAACTCTAGACAATATTGGTAATATTGAGGTATGGAAATGTTATGAGGATCACACTATCTTGTTTATAAGAATTTATACTATTAATATTAAATGCTTAGAGGTTTTGTCCTTGGCCATCGGTGGAGTATGGTATTACTTGTTGTGGAATTGATGTGAAATAGGTTGATATGAAACCTTATTTGTTATTGATTAACTACATAATTACGTAGTTATATGTGAATGAATGGAAGGAAATTGAGATGCACGTGTTATGGAATGTGGTTGTGCTATGTGGAGGTATCGCGATCCTTTCGGCTAGCAACTGGTAAAGCGGGTTGATGTGCTATATAGAGGTATTGCGTTCCTTCTGGTTAGCACCCGGTAAAGCAGGCTGTACTATATAGAGGTAATGCATTCCTTCCGGCTAGCAACTGGTAAAGCAAGTAGATGTGGTTCTTGGCGAGACCACGATGGTAACGAGGTCACGAGTTGTTTATTTTATTATGAGATTTTATTGCTAATGTGCTTATATTTGTAGAGATTATTATTGAAGAAAATATGTATTGAGAATATAGTTGAAATTGTGTTATGAGGTGGATTGATTCTATTGAGAATATCATTGCTATGTTTGTTAATGTTGTTTGATGTAAATGAGTAGCATGGGGGTATAAAGGATTAATTGTGGATTTGATTTTGAAAATAAACAGCGTGATGCAATCATTTGGATTATAAAAGATGAGTCGTAGAGTTACTGAAATGGTTATTGTGTGTGATATTCGAGATGTGACTTCGGTTTGGAAACCTTTTGAATTGAAAATAATGAGTTACGAAGGTAAAAAAAATAAATAAATAAATAAAAGGATTTTTCTTGATTTGATAAAGAATGATTTTTTTTTTTTTTTTGAGAAAAGTATACGTATGTATATATATTTTGGATATGCAAAACAACACTATCTATGCATATTTATTGAACTGGAGCATTCATGATCATATATATCTATATTATACTATTGTTTAGAATCATTGGGATCTCTACTGGACATTAGTGTTCATCCGACATTGTTAACCATTTTTCAGGTGAGAAGTCTGGAATATTGTTCAAGACCATGGAGTCTCCTTATTTGTTGACCACGGGATCTATTACTTGTAGGCAGAATGCCATCTTATTGTAGTAATGGTTGATCCTTTTTTATTTATTTGTTTTTTTTTTTATTTTCTTCTATGTAAGCCTAAGGGCACGTGTTGTAAATTATTGTAATTGAATATTTCATTACCGTGCATACGAGAGAGAACATTTACTGTTTAGCTATTTATTCTTGCTTCCGCTTTTATTATTATGGAAATGGACTATAATCAGGGATTGGATAATGATATTCGAGTAATAAAAACCTGGGGCGTTACAACTTGGTATCAAAGCTAACTGGGTTTGAAAACCTTGAGTTCGTGGGAAGTGGTTTTTACGACAATGGGTTTTACTTCGCTTGGTGAGGATGTTGCATATAGATAGATTAGGCAATATGATTTTATGTGTTGCATTCTATGTGAGCGTGGGGTTAAGTTTCATGGATAATGCTTGTAGTCGGTTAACTAACTTTGAGGTCTCATTGGAAACACGCCTGATCAACGTCGTTTCTGTTGAGAATTCTTTGAGAGTTCCAAGACAAGTAGCCATCTTTGTAAACTTGACTCGATTATGTGATTAAATGTTCAAACTATTTATGTGGTTATGTGGTTCTTGTTTATTTATTTATTTATTTTTGTTTTTGCTTGATGCGTCTTTTAACTTAATAATGATGGGTGAGTGCCTTGGAGGATGCTAGAATATTATTCACTAAGTTTGATTTTTCTTTGATAGGATGTCTGCACGAGGGAGTAGTGGATGTGTTGGGAAATAGAAGGACTGGTAGTGGTAGTGACAATTTTAGTACGTTGTTTTGAATAGGTTGATGTTTCGTGAGTGAGCATGTGACGGCTTGTAAGCTTTATTTTAATCAAGAGTTGTTTGATTGGGATTGGTAATCCGTGCATTGTGGGGAATAAATTTGAAATGTCTTGAAAGTTAAGTTGTGATAGTTAAGTATATATCAGTTTTATAGAATTGATGAGGGTTTCTTGGTTAAGTGTTGAGAGTGTTCCTTGAGAGAGTGACGTCGTGTCTTTGATTGATAAGAGTAATGTTCATGTTAGTTACCTAGTGTGTGCGGGTCAGTACAATTAGGGAGTTGTTGTAGACTCTATTGGTTTCCTTGCGAGTGGTATGAGTTGTCGAATTTCCATGTAGGCACAAAGGTTAGAGTGGGGTGACTCAAGGATGGGAGTCGTGTTATTCAAATTCAAACGAAGGGGATATTCAGAAAGGGTGACCATAGCGTGATTCATTTAAGGAAGTCCAACTCAGACTTAAAGGATGTGTGTGAACAGGTGTTGAACCTCACGTAAGAGTGAGTGGTATTGGGTAGATATCGGTGTTCAATGCTAAGTATAGAGAGTTGTTGAATTGGTTGGTTGGTTGGTGTCGGGAAGGGATTGTCTAGGAGTCACCTCAAATATTACTTTGGCTTTGAATGAGTAACTATGGGACAGATAAGTTTTTTTTTTTGTTACACTTGAGAGTGTTAAGTTGGCTTGTGTGAGTGTAACACTTCATGTAAACTAGTACGAAATACCTTGAATTTGATAGTAAGGTGAAACCTTGACCTTGTGAACACTAAATGTGTTATTAGGTAAATGATAAACTGTGATTGTGATTGTGATTGTGATTGTGATTGTGATGGGATGAGACTCTCAAAATTTATATCAATGCCTATGTATTGTTGTTTATTAGCACGGTTAATACTATTATGGACTATTATTGTAGAGTCATTGTGCTTTGAGTTACGGCATCACCGTAGTAGTGATGTGTTGTTGGATGCAGAGGCATCATGTTTGCTTATGTTGTGTATATGTTTGTTTATCTCAAGGAATTGAGGACTTATGAGTTTCTTTGACTGAGAAGTTGTAACTTGGTATACTTTATATGAAATGTCTGATGGTTTTCATGAAAACTTTCTTTTGTGAAAGACTTGTGTTCTTGTTTGGGAATTGAAAACCATTTGAAATAATTGGTACTTGGTGAGAATTTGGACACCTTTTGAGGAAACTCGTGCTTGAACGGAAAATTTTCAAAAAAATTAGAAAAATCCAATTGAGTGAATATTTGTTATTAGTAACTTAATCTCTTCAACATCTTTTATGTGATGAGTTGAGCATGGGTTGTCAGTCATGATGTGACGTGTTTTGTTTGTAGCAGAAAATTTGTTATTAATGTGCAGTAAAATTTGTTTTGCCGATGGTATAATTGTTAAGCTCTCCATTTATACCCTAGAAATTCCAACCCTAACTCACAAGGAAGAAAGAGTTTATCAAAGAACTCAGGCTTGTGGACATTACGAGATGGTATAATTGTTAATCTAACTCTAGACAATATTGGTAATATTGAGGTATGGAAATGTTATGAGGATCACACTATCTTGTTTATAAGAATTTATACTATTAATATTAAATGCTTAAAGGTTTTGTCATTGGCCATCGGTGGAGGATGGTATTACTTGTTGTGGAATTGATGTGAAATAGGTTGATATGAAACCTTATGTGTTATTGATTAACTACATAATTACGTACTTATATGTGAATGGATGGAATGAAATTGAGATGCATGTGTTACGGAATGTGGTTGTGCTATATGGAGGTATCACGATCCTTCCGGCTAACAACTGGTAAAGCGGTCTGATGTGCTATATAGAGGTAATGCGTTCCTTCCGGTTAGCACACGGTAAAGCAGGCTGTGCTATATAGAGGTAATGCATTCCTTCCAACTAGCAACTGGTAAAGCAGATAGACGTGGTTCTTGGCGAGACCATGATGGTAATGTGGGGCTTGGCGACGTCACAAGTTGTTTATTTTATTGTGAGATTTTATTGCTAATGTGTGTATATTTGCAGAGATTATTATTGAAGAAAATATGTATTGAGAATATAGTTGAAATTGTGTCATGAGGTGGATTGATTCTATTGAGAATATCATTGCTATGTTTGTTAACGTTGTTTGATATAAATGAGTAGCATCGGGGTATAAAGGAATAATTGTGGATCTGATTTTGAAAATAAACAGCATGATGCAATCATTTGGATTATAAAAGATGAGTCGTGGAGTTGTCGAAATGGTTATTGTGTGTGATATTCGAGATGTGACTTCGGTTTGGAAACCTTTTGAATTGAAAATAATAAGTTACGAAGGTAAAAATAAAAAATAAAAGGATTTTTCTTGAAATGATAAAGAATGATTTTTTTTTTTTTTTTAGAAAAGTATACCTATGAATATATATTTTGGATATGCAAAACAACACTATCTATATATATTTATTGAGCTGGAGCATTCATGACCATATATATCTATATTATACTATTGTTTAGAATCATTGGGATCTCTACTGGACATTAGTGTTCATCCCACGTTGTTAACCATTTTTCAGGTGAGAAGTTTGGAATATTGTTTGAGACCATGGAGTCTCCTTATTTGTTGACCACGGGGTCTATTACTTGTAGGCGGATTGCCATCTTATTGTAGTAATGGTTGATCCCTTTTTATTTATTTGTTTTGTTTTATTTTCTTCTATGTAAGCCTAAGGGCACATGTTATAAACTATTGTAATTGAATAGTTCATTACCATGCATACGAGAGAGAACATTTATTGTTTAGCTATTTATTCTTGCCTCCGCTTTTATTATTATGGAAATGGACTATAATCAGGGATTGGATAATGATATTCGAGTAATAAAAATCTAGGGCGTTACATATTGCCTTGGTGAAGGTATGCCATCATTACCTGAAAATGTTTTTCCCAAATAGAGTGAGCCACAACCCAATAGGAATAATCTAACACAGTATATGAGATTTAACAAAGGTATAAGTGCAATGTGTGTTTACAATGCTTTAATAAAATGATCACATTTTATATAGTCATAGAACACCAAGTCCATATATCATTTCATTTCCCTTCAAATTGTTTCAATACATGAGCCAATTTCATTATTTTCCAATAACCCAAATGAGACTATAACTCAATGGTTCAACAATTTCACAAAGAACACACAAACACTTCTAATTGTCGTTTTATGGATATTTCGTCCGCAGGATCAGCGCCCATGTATAAATTTTCGGGACTTTCACTTAGGACACTCTTGCCAACTTAATTATAATTGAGTCCATCCCATTTCTCCTCCCAGACAATAGAGCCCATTACCGTTCTCCTCCTAAACAACCATACATGTACAATGTATATTAACATAGTCATATTCAGTGACAACCAAGAAAATTTGTTTCAATTCATCTAATCCACATGCAATTTCTACAACAATCAAAGCTATCCTCCACCGATAGCCTAATACAGATATTTCTAAACAGATATACAATCTCGAAACAGATAATTTATTCAAAATTTCTAAAGGTATGAAGTATTACATACTCAATTCCACCATCTATTTCAACACTCACTCAATTCCATGTTTACAACACCAATCTCAATTATTTATACCAAATAAATATGATAACCATTTTAGGGCAAAAATCCCTTTTTTCAAAATATTAATCCAAGTACCAAAATCAATCATTTTGACACAACGCGACTTCATTTTCAAACCCCATGTTCCTTTATTTCACTTCCACCAAAAACCCCTTTTTTCCATTTACACCCAAACCCTAGGTTTGTTCAAAATGCTCCCAAAACCCACCATTGTTACACAACCACAAATAACTAAGTTAAAAATCATAACAAAGTGTAAAAAATCCCTACCTCAAGAAGAGAAAACCAAGCTAAGCAAGGTTGACACTCCAAAGACACTGAAATCCAAGTTTGTTCAGATCAAAATGAAGATCTTGAGAAGCTTTACCTTTTTATCAAAGGAAGTAGGGTGGATAGATCACTAGATCTAGGCGGAAAAATAGAGAGAATGTGAGTTTGAGAGAGAGAAGCTCTTAACTTATGATGAAAAGATATGAAAAAGTGATGTAAAAAGTCATTTTTGCGATCTGATATACGCGCAGCCTGCTTGAACGGAGAAGTTGACACTCGAGCGTCAGATACAAAAAGTGGTTCCGCTCAAGCGCATCATGCACACCTCCAGAACTTTTGCAGACAACAGACAAACCACTCGAGCTCAAGAAAAGCCGCTCGAGCTCCCATCCACTCGAGCGTCAAGAACACCCCTCCAGTATTTTTTTTTACAGACATGCAAAGTATTGAGAGTTTGCAAGTCTCGCTCGAGTGCATGGAAGGACCATCGAGCGGAGGACCAAAATCTACATAGCCTGCTCGAGCGCAAGAATGGCCGCTCGAGCGAAGGAATAAAAATCTTGGCAACAAGGTTTTAAAAAAAAAAACAACCAACTTGTTCCGAATGCACAACTACAAACCAATAGCCAAAATAGAGGGGAGACAAGGGAAAAAGATGTGAATAACCATTCAAAACCACACAAACCCGAGTTTGGAATACAACAAGTAACGGGTCAAAACCAAAATCACTATAAAGATCACCAGCCATATTGACATCTGTAAAACCCTACAAAATTGGGTTAGCTCCCCCAAAACATAGACACATCTTTGAAGTTCCCTTCAAGTACCGAAGAATCCATTTGACTGCCTCCCAATGCTCCTTTCCTGGATTGGCGAGGAATCTGCTCACAACACCAACTGTGTGAGCTATATCTAGCCGAGTACACACCATTGCATACATCAAACTTCCTACTATGGAAGAATAAGGGATTGCATGCATTTCTTTCCTTTCAGAGCTAGTCGTGGAACACGAACGCTTTGTCACCTTAAAATGGTTGGCCAGTGGTGTGCTAACTAGCTTGGCATCTTTCATGTTAAACCTTTCAATCACTCGTTTAACGTATTTCTCCTGTGACAGCCATATCTTCTTGGCTTTCCTGTCACGAACAATCTTTATGCCCAAAATCTGTCGTGCTGGGCCTAAATTTTTCATGTCAAAATACTACGACAAGTCCTTTTTCAACTTATTGACCATAGTAGTATCATGTCCCATGATCAACATATCATCAACATACAACAGTAGGATGATGAAGTTTCCATCTGAAAACCTTCAGAAATATACACACGAGTCTGCTACCGTTCTTATGTACTCGTGATCTACCATGAATGAATCAAACTTCTTGTACCATTGTCTCGGCTCCTGCTTTAGACCGTAAAGACTCTTATTTACTTTGCAGACTAGATTATATTTCCTTTCAACTTCAAATCCTTCTGGCTGCTTCATATAGATCTCTTCCTCCAAATCACCATGGAGAAAGGTAATTTAGACATCTATCTGTTCTACCTCCAGATTCAAGTGAGCTGCTAATCCCAGAGCTACTTGAATAGAAGTCATCTTCACAACTGGGGAGAAGATCTCATCAAAATCAATTCCTTTTTTCTGCCCAAAGTGTAACGCCCTCAAAATTTTAACATTAAACCCAACAATTAAGACATGCATTTACATATATACTAACCACATTCTTTTATACATTGGAGTTCCATTACATTAGTATTACATGTTAGCATCAAAACAAAATGCCTTACGGGCTTACAGCTTTCCAAGTCAACACTTGGTTACAACAAAAGAGTTCTAACTCATACACATTAAGCCCTTGGCTTGAAGTTACATGTAATACATCAAAAAGTAAAACGACAAAACTGTGTCCGCCTCTAGCCTTCCAAGCTATGTCCTTGGAGGTGGCATGCTTCCTGCACCTGAAAATGATATTCCCATATAGGGTGAGCCACAGCCCAGTAGAAATACACTAAACCAACCATGAACAATGACTAAAATATTAGCAATTGATAGATGGTCAACATTGATACGTTCACATAAATTACACATTTATGTCATACAACTTATGAGTCTAAGTTACCTATCGTTTTCCCTTTTTCAACAGATAAGCATGCTAGCTCTATCATCATTTCCACAGATATGTATAAAAACTATATCCCACATTCAGATAAGCATACAAGCTATATCCACAATCTCAACAGATATGTATAACCACAATATCCACAGATAAGCATAAGAGCTGTATCCACACATCACAAAGATGAGCATATAAGCTCTATCTTCACTTCTCTAGACAAGCATATGAGCTATAACCTCCCCCCCTTAAAGAATTTCGTCCCCGAAATTAAGCACGAGGTTTCAAAAACAGATTTTCCTCCATTTTAAACAATGTTACACTTTAACATTCAACAATTCGACCCATTACCGGTCATTCCATCCCTTTAACAAGAGACATTTCACAATATGTAAACAACATATGCATTATCAACATGCATCAACATTATGCACTATCTTTCCAATTTCAACAGTATATTCAACATATACGATGTTACATTCAACTTCCATATGAGGCAAGTTCCAAACATACTTCCAATAAACCAAACATTCTCAATGTTTCACAACTTAAGACATATATAAAAGCTCTTAAGTTCAACAAAATGTAAAATTAATTTAAATACAGAATTACATATCAACAAACAAGTCCGGATATTTCTCTCGGACTTCCAACTCACGTTCCCAAGGGGATGTACTCCGCGGTTTAGGGGAAGATAGGGGATGTACCTCTAAACCGGATAG
>NW_021024964.1:3226470-3246217 GCF_004153795.1 Camellia sinensis
GGTCTACGACAAGCTTGGAGATCTACAAATACTGCATATATTCTAAAGATTTTGACGTAGAAGAATGTTACTTATAGTCAGCTATATTTTACCACTTTAATTAGTTTGTGTTCATTTGATTGAACTTCAACCAATAATATGATGCAAACTTCTATATATACTTAAAACAACTTCAAACTTTACTCAAATTTCTACTTTACTTTAAGTACAAAGTTGAATAAAAACTATATATAAGACGAAGCACTACAATAGAAAAACAAAAACAAATAAAGAGAACTAGATAGGTTACATAAAGACGAAGTACATGCATTCTTTCTAAGGTTTCATGGCCACTTATTCAAGCCCATTTTGCTCTATCAACATTGATTTTACTAAATACGTTAAATTTGTTAAAGCAGGGACGCACTAATGTTACCTTTTTCTTGTTTGTCATATGCTCGACAAAGTTTTGTACATGGCTATTCAGATTGCTATAGGCATCCATTTAGATTTTATAGAATTATAGATTCTATAGCGATCCCGGTATTCCCTGTTATTGTTTAACTGTAATCCAGATTCGATTTCGTGAGGGTGCTGCTGTCTTATCCTCTTACTATTCCTTTCTCTTTGTATTCGAGTCTTGAGTTGTGTTGGGCGAGTTTGAAACAGGTTGGTTGAACTCAGAAACCAAGAGTAGTTGCCCAGATTTTGGCCTTCACGCTTGAGCGGGGAGTCATTACCTGGGTTGGAGAATCCTTGAGCCGCATTCACATGCTCTTAGACTAATTCCAAAAATTGTGATGCCGATGGGCACTCACTCAAATCATGAGCTGAGCTTGCACAAATAGCACATGCCTCGTGAAATTGAGGCTAATCTTGTTGTGTAGGGCCATGTCCCAAAGCTAATAATTGGTCCATCTTGTGGGACAATGCCTCTACTTGTTGGGCTAACTCTAGGTTTTACCCTACCTCATAAATGCCCCCTCTTTTCAAGGCTCAAACTATTGGTTGTCGGACTTGCCAAACTGTGGTGGCATGGTGAAGGGAATTATCACTTAAGTTCTCAAATAGTTGCCATGCCTCACCATCATTTTGGATATGAATGTCCCACCATAAGAAGAATCCACCATTTGGCGGTGAAGCTCAATTAAGCCATAGTAAAAGGTCTAAACAAGTTGCCAATCAGGCACTTGGTGGTAGGGACACTGTTGGAGAAGGTCACGAAGTCTTTCTCATGTCTCATGAAATTGCTCGCCATCAATTTGAGCAAAATTGGTGATGGCTCGCCTAAGTTGGTTGGTCTTACCAATAGGAAAGTACTTCTCCAAAAACTTCTATTGTAATTGGTCCCAAGTTGTGATTGAATTAGCAGGTAAGGAGTTCAGCCAGTGTTTGGCTTTGTCCTTTAATGAAAATGGAAACCAACACAACATTAGGGCCTCATTAGTGATATTCTGGATCCTTACTATAGCACAAATTTCCAGAAATTCATTCAAATGTTTGTAAAGGTCATCATGAGCTTGTCCATAGAATGATAGAAGCATTTGGATGGTGCTAGACTTAATCTCATAATGAGCAACAGTGGTCTCAAGTAACTGGATGTATGATGGTGATACATATGCAGTGGGTGTGAAGTAATCCTTAAGGATCCGGTTGAGCCCATTTAGGCCATTCGGGTTTTCCATCTCTATTGGTTCAAAGTATGGATAAGGATATTCAAGCCTAGGAACACAGGAAGAGGCTCTAAGTTTCCTAAGAGCCATTTCTAGTTCAAGGTCCAAGCTCCACAATTCAGGGTGACAAAATCGGCGCCCGTGCATACACTAATCACACACACACATTAAGTTCCGACTTTGTGCACTAAGTTATGAAAGTAAAATCCTAAAGGAAGAAATACTCACAGCGATTTAACGAAAACACTTTACTCATCTTGCGGGTGCCTGATGTGTAGATGTTATCCCAATTTCCATTTGAGCTCGCTAGTTTTAGCACTTTGGTGCTTTGCTTGCAAATATTTGCTTTTGTTTTTTACGTACTATGGTGCTACGGTTTGTTTTTAAAGCTTAGTTGTGCTCCGCTTGCACTTCGGTGATAGCTCTATGTCCAAACACTCTACACACTTAGCAATAAAAAAAGATAAAATCCTAAACTAAAAATTAAAATAGGAATGTAACTTTAAATTACTCAATTTCACTAGAAATTCTCGACAATGGCGCCAAAATTTGATGGGTCGTTTCGCACACCAAAAATAAACACTAAACTATACCAAATTCTTTTAGAATAGTGGCAAGTCCAGGTATCGATCTACAGGGACAATTGTGAAATTAAACTAATTTAATTGCTAAATTCCTAAATTAATTTTGATTAAAAAGATTGATGGATATTATAACTAAAAGAGAATTAAAAAAAATTAAGAAATTAAATTGACAATTAAAATTAGGGTTTGAGATACTGATTTTTGGGAAAATCTTAAGGCAAAGAATTCACCACTAACCACATAAATAAGACTTAACAACGACCATCAATTGCAATCCAGTTTGAACTACCCAATATTTCACAACTACAAGTTTGAAATATCGATCAAGAGGATGGTTGTGTTCAACGTACAGGCACGAGTCATCTCAAGTAGAATGAGGCGTTTGCTCTAAACTATGGTAGCAACATGACCCATCTCTCGCAGCATGACTCATCTCATACTTTGAACACAACGACAAACAAAACTAATGTATAGAAAGCATTAAACAATCACAGAAAGTAAAACACTTGAAGAGATGAAAAACAAAAATATTATAAACTTCGAAAGTATCCATACACTTATTCAAACTGTTTCACAATCAAAGCTTTAAGAAAAACCTTTACAAGGCTAGAGTTTCATCAAAACCCTAAAATCAAAAGACTAGCCACTCATTGAGGAGTGGGAAGAGAAAGAGGATAAGGAAGAAGCCCCCATGGAAGTTGTCCTTCAAGCTTGAGGAGAATCGCCTTTTCAAAACCCTAGCCTCCCTTTCCTTAGAATAATTTTCAAACCCTTTTCAGCCCCTTTTTTCTAGGGATAGCAATGGGGGTTAATGGGGTGGATATTAATTCCCCATCCCCATTCCCCTATAATAAATTTTCCCCATTCCCCATTCCCCATGGGTACCACCCGTTCCATCTCCTAATGGGTTTGGATTTTCGCCAACCCACCTTGACCGCCATTTTTTATTTATTTAATATTTAATGTTAACAACCAAATTTTTTTTTTTAAGTTCACAACAAAAGTTAAATACACATTCAATCTTATTTTATTTATTTATTTATTTAAAGGTTCACCAAAAAAAAACTAAATATACATTCAATCTTATTTTATTTTATTTGGTTCAACAACAAAATCAAATACACATTAATTAATTAATTAAAAAAAAAATTTTAAAATAATCAAATATATAATTTTGAGACAATGAAATAAGTTTTAGTAATTGAAAAAAAAATTGTAGAAGAACGTGGAAGTTGAAAAAAAAAATTACAACCATTTCTCTCTCTCTCACTCTCTCTCATACAATGTTATAAGTGCCTATTTGAAGAAATAAAATGCAAAAGAACCTATTTGAAGAAATAAAATGTGAAAGAACCTGTTTGAAGAAAGTATTATAAGACCCATATTAAATTGCATTAGGGCATAAACAAAGAATTGTTTGCTGATCTCTACCATTCAACACTAATACAGAGCTACCCTTGTTATCCCAACGGTAGCACACACAAAAAAATTAAAAAATTGTAACAAATCCAAATGCACAAAAAAGATCCTAAAGACAGAACCAACAAAATAATGTCAAAAAACTCTTTGCCAACCAAAACCCACATATGGATAACTTCACTCTAAATACACATGTATGTCAAAGTATCTATCTATGTAATTCTAAACATCATAAATGAATTCACAAAATTATTAAAGTAGTTAGATGTTCATAGTAAGGCTTAATTCAACTAGAAGCAAAATACACAAAACGCCCAATGCACATTCTTTGGCATTTCAGCTCCCAATTCAACACAGTGCTGTAGACACCCTATTTTTGACTGCCCTAAAGACTTGGGCGCCACTGATCATTTACTTGTTGGTGAAAGGTATACAGTGCAAAGGTCCGATTTCTTCGGCAATGAGAGAGTCAAATCCCAACCTTACACCCCATTTTTGGACTAAAACTATTTTTATCAAAGATTTTAGACCTTAAAACCCTCCCTTTCAATATATTTTTGAAAAGAAGTTTTTACGATGTTTCGAGGCTCGCATTTTGTTAAATGTTGCGCTTTTCAATAAACCGAGCAAGGACAAAGTGGAAATAAATGAAAGAGAGGCGAACTCTTTGAAAAATCTTTAAAACATCTTTTTTTTTAGGGGTTTGGAGTTGAAGAAAATTGAAGGAGAGAGAAGAAACCAAGTTGGAGAAGAATATGGGCATGAACCATTAAGAGAGAGTCGAGCGGCCCTCGCTAAATTAGGCCTATCCTTTTGTATACATGGATTTCAACTATGAGGCCACCAGTGTTGAAAAGAAGACTTCTGGGGCTTCATTTTACACTCAAGAATCTCTTAAAGCCAAGTCTGGATGGGGGAGATACGGTTGGTTGAAGTTGGGCATCAATTCGGTTAGGATCGAAACCGAGCAGTCTTCACTAAAATGAGCATAACTTTTTGCACACTTGTAATTTTGATGTGATGCTTCCACCATTTGGAAAGATTACTTCTGGGGGTTCAATTTAGAGACAATAATGACCTGAAAAGGAGTCCAGATGAAGGAGATATGCCCATTTGAAGTTGGACCTGGAAAGCAGATTTTTGCTGTCGGCCACTTTAAGTGGCCGGTCGGCTTTTAAGTGGTCAGTCGGCTACCACAAGTGGCCGGTCGGCCGCTAATCTCCAAAACTCAAATTTTTTTGCAGATATTTCTCCTCCAGCTGTTTTCACATTGCTCTAGCTGTCCATTTTCAGATATTTCGACCAAGGCTCTCATTTTTGCTATATATGAAGGCCATATCTCATATATTGGAAGGTTGGAAAGTTTGGGAGTCTCTCTCTCTAAAACCGCTCTCTTTCTCCATTCCTCTCTCTAGAGTTCTCTCTCTTGCCCTTTTGTGCATAGAAGTAGAGAAACACTTCTAGTTTGCCTAGACATCCTTCATCAAAGTTGCATATCTTTGGGCCGAGGTCTCTTGGAACCTATTTTTGGGCTATTGGAAGGTTGTTTGAGCCTAAGAAAGTGGTTGATTTGTGCTGAGCTTCAAAAGGTATAACTCTCTCCCTTTTAGCTTGTTTCGCATACTTGCTTTGCCATAGTTTTCAGCTACTTTGGGGCTGTTTTTGGGGTGGAATTGAACTAAAAAAACCTCTATTTTTCAGTCCTAAAAGTGTTGGTTTGAGTCTTGTTTAGCTAGGGGGTGGTTCCCCCCCTTTGCTCTTTGGCTTGTAAAGCCTTTTGAGCCATGTTTTTAAGGCTTTTGAGTCCATCTTTTTTTGGCCTTAAAACCATTGAATTCTAGAGGAATTTCAGTGGTAGAAAGTTGGTTTTGAGGACCAAAATGGGAGGGGGTGGTCCCCCCTCCTCTTGTCTTGTTTGCATGTATAGATGGCCTAAGAGGTGAGCATGTTTTTCTACCCTTTTGGGACTCTATCTCAGCATGTGTTTTACTACTAATTTAGCATGATTAAGCTATGTTTTGAGTGGTCTTGGACATATGTGCTTTGCTTTGTATAGCTATAGTTTAAATAGACTTTACTAGCTTTGTGTTTTAAGGCCCCTAGCAAGCTTTGCTTGAGTTATTTGCATGATATAGCATCATTTTACATGTGATTTCAGAGCATATATATAGCGATCCCGGTATTCCCTGTTATTGTTTAACTGTAATCCAGATTCGGTTTCGTGAGGGTGCTGCTGTCTTAACCTCTTACTATTCCTTTCTCATTGTATTCGAGTCTTGAGTTGTGTTGGGCGAGTTTGAAACAGGTTGGTTGAACTCAGAAACCAAGAGTAGTTGCCCAGATTTTGGCCTTCACGCTTGAGCGGGGTTTTCGACGCTCGAGCATAGTTTTCCATCTTCCAGTATCTCCTCTGCAGTGTTGTGAGCTCGAGCGGGAGTTTTGACGCTCGAGCGGGATGTTGTGTGTGACGCTCGAGCGGGAGAGTTGACGCTCGAGCGGAGACCTGGTTCTGTAAAAGTTCTGGGAGTGTGTATCCGCCGCTCGAGCGGGAATGTTGATGCTCGAGCGGGAGTCTATGAGTGACGCTCGAGCGGGGGTTTGGACGCTCGAGCGGGGAGACTTTTATATAAAGCCGAGATCTGACTTTTTTTGTTCACTTTTCAACATCTTTTCTCTCTCTTACTTTTCCAAAAAGGTATTTTGAGAGCTCCTCTCACTAAAACCCTAACTTCTCTCTTAGGATTGATCTAGTATGAGTTGTTTGCTCACCTTGGGCCTTTACAAAAGTTGTGTTGATCGTCGAGGGCTATCTTTTAATCTGAAAATTTCGGGATTTGGAGCATTTCCGTTTCTTCATCTTCTTCGTTGCGTCCCATCATTCGAGGTAGGGATAACCTACTCCATCTTATGAGTTTTGTCTTTAAATTTTAGCATTTTGATATGTTGGGGGTTGTTGGGTAATTTTGAGAAAGTTTGGGCCTTTGTGTAATTTTACAAAAGTTGAGGTTTTAAATATATAAACCTATATGCATGTTAGGCACAGAGAAATGAGATTGGTGTTGGGACATTGATGACAATGGAACCTTAGGGTTGTTTTGTGAATTATGGTAATTTGCCCTAATTGGTTTAATTAATTAATGCATATAATTAATTGAAGAAAGCAAGGAATTGAATTGAAAATGTTGAAATTGGGAAGGTATGGGATTAAAGAGTGTAGAAAAATTATTTATTGCTCACCTAATTGGAATGTTGATATATTATCCATTTGTGCATTTATTTCCTGCTTAGGAATAATTGCTTTGGGCTACCGGTGGAGGGTAGTGTTGATTGTTGTAGACAATGCATGATGATTAGGCGAACTAAAACTAATCAATCAGGTGTGTCGTAGAGTATGACGGATGATGGAATACATTAACTTTATGTATTGATTAATTGGGTATATGACCAATGTGTTTATATGCATTATGTGTAGACGGTTGATAGAATACATTAACTTTATGTATTGAGTGATTGTGTATATGACCAATGTATTTATATGCATTATGTGTAGACGGTTGATAGAATACATTAACTTTATGTATTGATTAATTGGGTATATGACCAATGTGTTTATATGCATTATGTGTAGACAAAAATAAAAAACAGCCAAACAAACAAACCTGACATCATTTTTTTTTTTAATTCATAAAACCAACATAATTAGACGGATACAGTCCAAGTTCAAACTTCTATAAAATTGATAAGAAAGACAATTCAACTTGAATCCTCCTAATATATTTTATTGGTCAATTAAAAAAATTAAGTGACTAATTTATGTAAATGTCACTTTTTAAGTAAATTATATAAATATTGGATCAACGGTTCCGATGTGCTAAAAGAAAGATGCATGTAATTATCAATCATACATTATTATTACTATTTCCCTAAAATGTCCCAATCTCATAATATAACCTCCTGTCCCACGTCAAGGTCCAAACTAAAACAACCAAAACCAGGGAAAAAACAAAACGTCCATCTCTTCTACTGGAAGCACAAAGCAGCTAAAAGCCAAATCTCCAGTCAATTCATATCATATAAAGAAACATAGCATGCTCATTCACACAAAAAGTCCTCCCATTATAAATCATATTATGTAGTGCCAATCATTTCAATTACCACATAACATGTCCTAAATTATAATGTAACCAACTTTAAATTAACACAATATGATTAAATCATAACTTTTACACATATTATATCATATCTTAATGCATATTATAAATGTTGGTATGAGAAAGAAAAAATTTTTAAAATGCATTTAAAAATTCCCATTTAGAGGCACCCCATACATAAATTTAAGAACCAAAAGGCAAAGCTCTATCTTTGAGGCCAATGGTTTCTCACTATGTCATACTAGTGAAGAAGATAAAAGAAAGACAAATTAGTTGATAACAAGCATTGCATACACGTCCATCTTTTAAAAGGATATTCGGATACACATGATTTACAATCCCCATCACAACCGTTTTAGAATGTGGAATGTGTAGAAAGGCAAAAATGCAACCAACCCCACATGGGATAAAAACTTACTTAAGGCTTTGTTTGGCTGAAAGAGGATCTAAAAAGCCACTTCCATTTACGAAAAACGATAAGTGGGCATATTCCCTTTACACCACCATCCCCCCCAAAAGAAGGGAAAAAAAATACCCATATCTTATCATTTCTCATCTTTTCTCACCCACCTTCAAAATTGTTACAAACCAAACCTACTAATGTTAAACCACCCCCCCCCCCCTCCCCAAAAAAAAATAAAAAATAATAGTAATAATATATAATTTAGCTTCTAAATTAGTTTGAGTTATCGTTAGAACTCTCTAGGATCAGTAAAAATGGACACGTCAGGTGGTGACTTGGTCCAGTCACCAACAGACGCGTCAGTGTAGTCTTCCCGAAGCCTCTTGATGCACCATAGATCCTCGGCGCATGATAGCGCCTTCCAGTGCGGAATCCCTAACCTGAGCGGCTCGTGACTCGACACCTCCGTTGCCACCACTCCACACCCACACTCTTTAGCCAAATTATGTGCGAACCCACACAGGGCCTTAAGGTACTTGACCGCTAATGGGCCTGACCCACCCAGCCCGTACAAGAAGTGAAGCCCAAAGGGCCGAAAGACTTCTGGGACCGATGGCAATTGTAGCCAGGGCAAGGCCCGATCCACCAAGCGCGTCGTCTTCGCCAAGCCTTTCCTGACGCGCGACGCGCCACGGACCTCCAGTCTGAACACGTCCTTGCAGTTCCACACACTGAGTACGGCCCACGACTCGGGCGGGTTACCCAGGAAGCGGTCCGAACCAGGCCAGGAGTAGGACCCGTGTGGAACAGCGATGAAGGTGCCGAGATTGAGCTTGTTGTTGAGGACTGAGTCAATGTCCCTAGGGAAGAACTCGGTGGTGGAGAATCGGCGGCGATAGAGGAACTCAGCGTCGGAGGGAGCGAGTTTGAGGATGGTGACTCGGTTACTGAGCCGGACACGGTGGGCGAATACGGGGTGGACCAGGATTGATGCAGTACGGAACTTAGAGTAGCCGCATTTATCGGTGAAGAGCTTGACGGAAGGTTGGTTGTCGTTTTCAGTAGCGATGTACGAATACTCGGCACCACTTTCTCTGAACCACTCCTCCATTCTTCTCACCATCTTCAACCCTATTCCCATTCGCCTGCAATTTCAAAGCTATGATCCAATTCTTTTATTCAGGTGCAATTGTATTTTTATGCTTTTGCAGGAGTATTTTAAGTTGAAAATGTGAACAAGAATTTAGTGCTTGTATGTTTTCTCAGATCAACTTAACTAAAGTAATAGCATTGGATTTATTGGCATTCAATCATGTTCTGAGGACTTAATTACCATTTTCAAGGGCTGCCTTGGATTTTGTATGAAGATTAAGGTTGTGTTTTGGATCAGTAAAATTAAAATAAGAGGATTTTTTCAAAAAAAAGAAAAAGAAAAGTGTATGCTTAACTATTTCACTTCCAACTAATCAATTTCAGCGAGTCCCTAATTTACATTAACAATAACTTCTACAATTCATTTGAATTAAAAAGGGTTTTGTTCAATTGATGGAGTACGGGAAGTCAAAGCTAACAATTTCCAAATGCAACATAATTCACAACTGATTTAAATCCATAGCTTTAAACAACATTGAGTTAAAATTTTCATGAATCAAAGCAACAACTCTGTGAAGCTAACCGTATTTTCTGCCGATTGATGAGTAAGTCTCTTCAACAAGTTTCACCAATTGCAAAAGAGTGCCACCAGCATCCAACAATAATGCATCATATGCTCTCTTAACCAACCTCCCTAAGAAATGGGGGAAACCAAAATAGTGCTGTTTGAAAGCTGAGAAAATGACGGAAAAGGAAAAGAAAAAGAAAATAATGCAAATTACGATGGAAAAATACACAGAACAAGAGTGGAAGAGAAGGAAGAGGATCGAATAGATGAATTTGTCAACACGCACAGAACAAGAGAATGAGATAGAGAAACTCACCACGCCGGAGAACCACCATGGTAACGCCGACGGAGATCGCCGCCGCTAGATCGTTGCCTTCACAAATTCGATGGAGATCGTTGCCTTCGCTGCTATATGAGAGTGAGAGTGAGAATGAGAAGACCGTGAGATTGAGAACCCTAAACACAACATATGGGTGGGGAAATGGGAAATGGGCGCGTACCCATTCTCAACCCATATCCTATGGGTATATAAAAAACCCCACTTAATTAATCCGATGGGTAAAAAAAATGGGAAAAATCCATATATTTGGATTGGGAATCCATATTTTTGGATTGGGTATCCATGGACATCCATAGGGTAGGATCCCCACTGCCATCTCTACTTTTTTCTTCTTTTTATTCCCAGTAGAAAAGCCCAAATTTTCATGCACACAACCCTAGGTGGGCCGTATGTGCAGTGAAGCTTGGCCACACGTGCGGTGAGGTGGCTGGCTCGGTTTTTTCACTTCTCGCACGGAGAATCTTCTTTCTGCTAAATCTATACAAGTGCACCAAACACATCATCTCTACCAAATAAACAAAATTGAAAGACTAAAACTGTAACGTAAGTGGCCTCAATGTGGTACCTTTCGGCCTACATCAATCATCAATAAATACAACGATAAATTCATCAAGAAATTGTTTGAAAACCCTGTTCATTAGGTCCATAAACATTACAGGTGCATTAGTTACCCTAAATGGCATTACCAAAAACTCGTATTGCCCGTATCTAGTTTTGAATGCAATTTTCTCTATGTCTTCTGCCCTAACTTTTAACTGGTGATACCCGGGCCTAAGGTCTATCTTCGAGAACACTTATACCCCCTAAAGTTGGTCAAATAGGTCATCTATTCGAGGTAATGGGTATTTGTTCTTAATAGTCACTTTGTTCAATTCCCGATAGTCTATACATAGCCTTAAAGATCCGTTCTTCTTTTTGACAAACAAAACTGGAGCACCCCAAGGTGACATGCTCAGGCAGATAAACTTCTTGTCTAACAATTCCTGAAGTTGAGTTTTCAACTCTTTCAATTTAAAAGTTGACATTCGGTATGGGGTTTTAGAAATCGATTGTGTTCCGGGTATTACATCAATGGTGAATTCAATTTCTCTATCAATTAAGTCCCTAGGCAATTCATTCGGAAACACATCAAGAAATTTACAAGCAACAGGAATGGTTTCTACAGTAAGATCAGCAGAAGTCTCAATCAATACGCAACACATATAACCCCTAAATCCTTTTCCTAAGTAGTTTAACTACTTTCATGGCAGAAATCAAATATGGGGGAGGAACCACTCCATTCCTAGCAAACACAAACACTAGTAAACCGGGTGGACGAAACACAACAGTTTTATTTACACAATCAACAATTGCATAATACTTCCTTAACCAGTCCATACCCAATATGCAGTCAAAATGATCAATTCCCAGAAGCAATAAATCAACATACAGTGTCACATCACCAATCACAATATCACATGCTAGATAAATATAAGCACATACCACAGAACCCCCTGATAGCATATATACTGACAATAAATAATTCATCGATTCTAAAGGTCTAGTTAATTTCTGAGAAAAGGCAAGTGACACAAACGAATGTGTAGAACCAGAATCTATCACGACATGCATTTTGGGCATAGATAGAAATTATACCTCACACCATAGCATCGGTGTTCTATACATCCCCTAGCATCAGTGTAAATACTCTCTCTTGCCTCAATGTTTCATTTCTAATATTACTTCTGGCATTAGTTCTTGTATTTGACCTCGTTACCGAGGCACATCCGGCCAAACTTGCCGCGGGGCGATTGGCACTTTTGAACCAAAGTGGACAATCCTTTATTACATGGCCAAGTTTGCCACATTGAAATCAGGACAATTTGGAATAGATCCACTACTCTAACTAGAGCTACTGGAAGTTCCCGTGTTTCGTTTCTTTGAAAATGACCAACCCTTCTTGAAATTGAATCCAGATTTTTTACCCCTTCATTCAGTTGTTGGAGCCTTGACTTGTTTCTTTGCTGCTAGAGTGGCTTCTGCCATCAATGCTCTATCAAGTACTTCTACATATGTAGGCAACTTCAGGACGCCTACTTGATCAAACACATCCAAATCTAATCCCCCCTCAAATTTTCAAGCCTTCTTATAGTCCGTATCCACCATATAAGGAGCAAATCAAGCTAATTTCATGAATTTTTCCTCATATTCGACTACAGACATGTTGCCTTGCTTGAGTTCTTGGAATTCAAAAAATTTTCCATCTTGGAAGTATTGAGGAAAGTACTTGTGGTAATGTAGACGTGCCCACGTGGGGCCCTCGCTACAGTTCGGACTCGATTTTGTGTTACGGTTTTAAGTCTGAACCAAAGAGTCCAAATCTGGCAAATCGTTTTGAGAAACAGATTTTTTTTGAAAAGAAGTGCCAAACATGGACTGCTTTGCCAGATACAGAGTCGCCACCTAAATATTTTAAAATGTGAAACGCTTCAAATTTTACCAGCATGGAATAAAGAAAAATGGCAAATTTGGAATTTCATATGGAGCCTAAAATGCACAACCACAGACACGTGACACGACACGGACACACCAACAACTTTAAAGACATGACACATGGGAGACACATGCAATGTCATATATATGAATATTTAAGTTAAGGATAATAATTTTTGAAGTCCGACGGCGAAGAATATGTATAAATTTATATTGTTTTTGTTTTATCATTGAATTCTAAGTTATTTTATTCAAACTTGTAATATGTTTTATGTGTATCCAAGTGTTGGGAAGTGTCCAAAAAATGTTGTGTCGTGTGAACATTACACGTTACCTCCTTAAAGGTGCCCGTGCTTCTTAGCATGGAGCAAGTTGACCTTTTCACTATCCAACTGCGAAATAGTCCCTTAAACATTCTATAGTTAGATATCCATAGACTCATTAGCTACCAAGATTGCATCCAAAATTGGCCTTCCTACAAAAGCATTTTGAGATTTTGATATGTTCAACCCTATCACCTTCCTCGACCTCAAAGCTAGAACTTAGCAATGATGCCTGAGTGATAGAGGTTGGTTTAAACATATATATATTATATATAGTATATAATAATATATACATACAATAAAAAGGAAAGAAAATGGAAGGAGTCTAAAATATTTGCAAAAACAGGTGTAAGACTAGGATTAAAAGTTTATATTCCATCTTTTTTACTGAGAATTTGTGAGAGATAGCATATTCCTGTTTTCATCATTGAGTAATCAAAAGAAAGCGCCAGTTTAGGGCCGGTCAAAATGGGGTGTCTACAGACCAATAAACCGAGGGAGTATAACTCTCACTCTTCCAACCTCATCAGGCCTCGCCTGGTGATATCTTCAGAAAGACGTGATCACCTACTCAACGTTAAAAGGCCTCCTCCTTACGGTCTGGGCAAATAAGATTCTGACGACTCTGGGCTGTAACAAGCCTCCTACGGATAAGCCAACTTTCTCCGTCGTCTCTCTACCACTCCGGACCCAACAAAGGTGCATCACCCACCTCGGCCCAACAAACTGGAGACCTACACGGTCGGCCATACAAGGCCTCAAACGGTGCCTATACCGATGCTAGACTTGATAACTGTTTTGTAGGGCAAACTCTACCAAGGGCAAGTGCCTCTCCACGTCCCACTGAAATCCAGGACACAACACCCGAGGCATATCCTCGAGGATCTGAATAGTACGCTCGGACTGCCCGTCAGTCTGAGGATGATAAGCCGTACTAAGGTCAACCTAGTGCCAAGGCACTCTGCAAACTCTGCCACAAGCCTACGAGTAAAACGAGGATCTCTCTATCTGAGATGATCGTCACTGGGACCCCTGCAATCTCCTACTCCCGAATATACACAACGGCAGATGAATCCACCGAATCTCTCACGCGGCATAGGAATAAAGTGCGCCGACTTAGTCAACCGGTCTACAACCACCCAAATAGCATCACTATCCCGTTGAGTCCTCGGAAGACCTACAACGAAGTCCATAGTGACATGCTCCCACTTCCACTCGGCAATAGGCGAAGGGTTTTAACAAACCGCTGGCCTCTGATGCTCGGCTTCACTTTGCTGCAAGTAGGCACTTCGATACGAAACTGCCACATCTCTCTTCATACCCCCGCCACCAAACTGGCGACCCAATCCTTATACATCTTAGTACCTCCCGGATGCACCGCAAGGCGCGAATGATGAAACTCTCGGAGTACCTCTTCTTCGGCAAGCCCCCGGTACAACAAACGGTCCCGTATCTCACACTCAGGTCGGGATACACCGTCAAACCCTTTCTCAACTGTTCCCACTGGAGATCTTCTCTCGGAGGGATTCTACCTTCAAGGTCACCTCTCTGTGCTCTAACACTCTAGTCACAAGTGTGGTGCGCAATGACAGAAACAAAGGCCGCAGCTCAACAGATTCGCCCAGTTGGCAAATCAAACTCGCCAAGTGCTCTCAACATCTCCATTCCCCGGATGGCTATACAAGCTACATCACTAATGGTCTTCCTACTAAGGGCATCGGCCACAACATTGGCCTTTCCCGGATGATAGTGCAACTCAAAAATAATCTCGATGAACTCCATCCACCTCCTCTGCTCAAATTCAAGTCTCTCTGGGTAAACAGATACTTCAAACTCTTGTGGTCGAGAATACCTCGAACTTTGCTCACCATATAGGTTAGTGCCTCCAGATTTTCAAGGCAAAGATCACTGCTGCTAACTCAGGTCGTGTGTGGGGTAATTCTTCTCGTGTATTTTCAACTGACATGAGCCATAAGCTACCACTTTCCCTTCTTGCATCAACACACAACCCAACCTCTCGTGAGGCATCACAATAAACGCATACCCAACCCTCTCTCCGAATAATCAACACTGGAGCGGTGTCAATCTAACTTTCAGCTCTTGGAACGACTTTTCACAAGTCTTCACTCCACACAAACTTGACTCCTTCCGAGTCAGTCTAGTCAACGGTGACGCTAACCTGGAGAATCCTTCACAAACCGACGGTAATACCCAGCCAATCCCAGAAAACTGCGGATCTCAAAACACACTTTTAGGCTGTGCCCAATTCTGCCACTGCTCAATCTTGGATGTATCAACGGACACCCTTCCCGGATACCACGTGGCCTAAGAATTGACTTTCCCTCAGCCAAAAACTCACACTTCCCAAACTTGCATACGCCTATGGGCTCTAAGCAATGCAAGCACCACTCTCAAGTGTTCCTCGTGCTCCTCCTCAGAAGGCGAATAGATAAGGATGTTGTCCCAAGAGACACAAATCGGTCTAAGAACTCCCGGAAAATCCGGTTCATCAAGTCCATAAAACTGCCGGTGCATTGGTAAGCCCGAATGGCATCACCAGAAATCAAATAGCATACCGCGTACGGAATGCCGTTTTCGGAATATCCTCTTCCCTGACCCTCAACTGGTGGTAACCCGATCTCAAGTCTATTTTAGAGAAAACAACGGGAACCCTTCAATGGTCAAACAAATCATCTATACGGGGCATAGGTACTTATTCTAACCGTAGCCCGATTCAACTTCCGGTAGTCAATACACAATCTCAAGGACACATCTTTCTTTTTAACAAAGAGGCCGGCGCTCCCCACGGTGAAACACTAGGGCGAACAAAACCCTTATTAGCATATCCTGGAGCTGAACTTTCAACTCAACCAACTCGCTGGAGCAAAACGGTAAGGTGCCATAGAAATCGCGCCGTACCTGGCACTCAAATCAATAGAGAATTCTAATCTCTCGGTGAGGTGGCAAGCTAACAAGTTCTTCGGGAAAACATCCGAATTACTCACAAACCACCCTCGGCAAACACAATCTAAGTCTCAACACACTCGCTACTCTCAAAGCTAGCAAGTAAACCACTAAGCTCACTTCGCCCTCGCGAATCAAACCCCGGTGGCAAACACTAACCAACCCGGTCTCCCAAAAATGGAACCACTCCCCGCTCAAGGTACATAACGTGACCCTCTGGCGGTAGCAATCAATACAGCCGGTATGACGATAGCCAGTCCATACCCAAAATAACATCAAAACCTTCATGGGGCATGACAAACAAACGGAAAAGGAAGCCTATAACGCGACCTCAATATACATCCTCTAACACCCTGTTTCAGGATCAAATCACCACCAAAGGCGATACCACACAAATAGGAGATGCTAACTGTGCTAACTCCAATTCCAAACAGATGCAAATGCAGCAAATACAAAAGAATGGATGCACCGTGTCTATCAACACATTAAGCAACCGAGTGCAAAACAGGAAAAGTACCTCTCACACCGATGGAGCTGTACTAAATCTGCGCGGTAACAGACATACCGCGCCGCCGTAGGCCCCTGGTCTACCCTCACCTCGCGGAGCAAAAGAACTGCTTGCACAGACTGGGAAGACGAAGCTCCCGATGGCCCTCGAGGCCTGCACAGACTGAGCTGGCTGAAAACCCTGCGTCTGCCTAGAACCAGACGCTCCAGAAGTGGCACTCAATATGGCAAAACCTCTTTAGGTGCCCAGGCTGTCCACACTGATAACAAGACAAGGGTGCCCCCTGCCCAAACTCTGACTCTGCGGTCTAGCTGAAGAAGAAGCAGCTCTCTGACCCCCACCCTTCTGCGGGCCAAACAGAAACCTTGTGACCCAGCTGGCCACTTAATACAGGTGAATTCCCCTGACCACCTCTCCGGAGCCAGCACTCGGCACTGGGAAGGTCGATCTATCAACACCACCCTGCGACTGCTGAGGGTTAGAACCCCTCTGCCTCCTGCCATCACCTGACTATCCTGGCTCCTCTTGGAGCCTCTCTGCCCTCATCCTCCTCCTGCATCATGAGCTCCATATGAGCTGCAGCGTCCACTAGGTGTCTATACTCTCGGATGTAGGATCCACCAACCCTCAACTTGAGGCCCGCCTCAACTTCCGCTCAAACTCATAGCAACGGCGTTCCTCAGACGCCACCAGTTCCGGTGCAACCTGGACAGACTGGTAAAAAGTAGCCTCAAACTCGGCCACTGACAAGCCCTGCTGATTAGCCGGCTGAACTGATCCTCAGCTTCTCCCTAGCTACTGCAGGACAAAACCTCTCCTGAAAAGCATTATAAACGCCTCCCAAGTACCACAACACGAGCCTTCTCGTATTTCACCATTGACCCGCATCTCCTTCAGCTGGAAGGATGCCAAGTCACCTTCAGTGCTCCGTCCTCGATGCCCAGCATCTCGAACGTCTTACTCATCTTGCTCAAGCCACTCATCAGCCTTCAGTGGCTCCTTAGGATCCCCGACAAACTCATCCGATTAGACCGGGAAAAACTCCCTCTTCAAGAAAGAAGGCCTGCCTCAGCGGCCTGATTCCCAGCTCTAAGAATACCAAAGATCCTACTATCTCTCTGGCTTAAGGCACCCATAGCCTGCTGACCCGCTGGCTCAGCCACACTGGCCTGACCAACTCCCTCCTGCACTGCCGGAGTCTCACCTGTAACGGTACTTCTTGCCTCGCAGGTCTACCACGCCTAGCACCCTCTTCCTCGTCCTGACATCCTAATAAAGGCAACACAGAACATTAGCAGTTTCATAAATGTGCCCAAACTAAACACTCACGTCCTAATGCATGGACAACTTGTAATTCATTCCACGTAAGCACATAAACACATAAGCACTTACGAATTTCATTTCCGGATAATGATAGTCCCGAGGCGTTACTAGAGTTCCGGTTAGAAACAGCATTGATCAAGTCTTTCCAACAAGACTCCAGAAACTCAAGGATCCAATCAACATCCCAGAATTAAATCCCATACTCACAGAGTCACATAAACATATCAATCACATAGCATATGATACTACATCTAAGTCTCTATCAGCGAGACAAACCCATTGTGATCCTAATCACTTCCCACGTACCCAAAGTATTCGAACCCGGTACGCTCTGATACCAAGTTGTAACGCCCTCAAAATTTAACATTAAACCCAACAATTAAGATATGCATTTACATATATACTAACCACATTCTTTTATACATTGGAGTTCCATTACATTAGTATTACATGTTAGCATCAAAACAAAATGCCTTACGGGCTTACAGCTTTCCAAGTCAACACTTGGTTACAACAAAAGAGTTCTAACCATACACATTAAGCCCTTGGCTTGAAGTTACATGTAATACATCAAAAAGTAAACGACAAAACTGTGTCCGCCTCTAGACCTTCCAAGCTTGTCCTTGGAGGTGGCATGCTTCCTGCACTGAAAATGATATTCCCATATAGGGTGAGCCACAGCCAGTAGAATACACTAAACCAACCATGAACAATGACTAAAATTAGCAATTGATAGATGGTCAACACTGATACGTTCACATAAATTACACATTTATGTCATACAACTTATGAGTCTAAGTTACCTATCGTTTTCCCTTTTTCAACAGATAAGCATGCTAGCTCTATCATCATTCCACAGATATGTATAAAAACTATATCCCACATTCAGATAAGCATACAAGCTATATCCACAATCTCAACAGATATGTTATTAACCACAATATCCACAGATAAGCATAAGAGCTGTATCCACACATCACAAAGATAAGCATATAAGCTCATCTTCACTTCTCTAGACAGCATATGAGCTATATCTACGGAGTTCATCCCCTATCTTCTCCACCACTATCCGGTTTAGAGGTACATCCCCTATCTTCCCCTAAACCGCGGAGTACATCCCTTTCTCCTCCTCTACACAAACGTATACAACACAATGGTTCTATATACAATCATTCAATACATATAGTTAATGTATTCAATCAACCGTCAAGTTCCATGACACACTTCATTGATTAGTTTTCAGTTTGCCTAATCAACATGCATTGTCTACAACAATCACGACTATCCTCCACGATAGCCCAAGCAGATATTTCTAAACAGAAAATAAATGCACAATGGATATTCAATCAACATTTCATTTCCTCATTCTTCTCAATTAATTATCCCAATTAATTAAACAATGTAATTAGGTCCATTCCCATAATTAACATTTCAACCCTTAGGTCCCATATTCATCAAGATTTAACATTCATTCCATTTCTCTATGCCAAACATGCATATAGGTTTTTATGAGTAAAACCCCAACTTTTGTAAAATTACACAAAAGTCCCAAACTTTCATCAAATTACCAAACCAAACCCAACATCTCAAAATACCAAAATTTAAAGAAAAATCCATAGGAGGAGTAGGATATCCCTACCTCAAATTCGGAGTCCCAAGGAGAAGAACGACAAACCCAACGTGCTCCAAAACCCGAGATTTCAGATTAAAATGTAGCCCTCGACGATCACAACTTTTTGTAAAGGCCAAAGATGAGCAAATCACTTCCTACTAGATCAAAACCTAAGAGAGAGGTAGAGTCTAGAGTGAGAGGCTCAACAATGGTGATTTTGGAAAAGTAAGAGAGAGAAGAGAAAGTAAAAAGTGATTTGAAAAGTCACAAATTTCGGGACTTAAACCCAGTCTCCCGCTCGAGGTAAAACACCCCGCTCGAGCGTCACTACAGACT
>NW_021024964.1:3246242-3261055 GCF_004153795.1 Camellia sinensis
CCCCCGCTCGAGCGGCCAAACTCCCGCTCGAGCGCCGGATGCACTCTCCCAGCATCTCGACAGAACCAGGTCTCCGCTCGAGCTTCCAACTCCCCGCTCGAGCGTCACACACAACACTCCCGCTCGAGCGTTCAATCCCACGCTCGAGCGTCCAACACTACACAGGAAATACTGGATGGGTGTAATCTCCGCTCGAGCGCCCAAACCCCCGCTCGAGCGTACAGGCCAAAATCTGGGCAACTAGTTTTGGTTTCTAGACTCAACCAACTTGCAACAAACTTGCCCAACACATCCTATAACTCAAACACAAAGTACAAAGGATGCAACCAAGATAATAGTCAACTACTAACACCCACGGACACATGTCCGGATCACTGTATAACAAGGGTAAACCCGGGATCGCTATACAAAGCCTTTGACCACCAAGCGAGCTTTATGCTGCAGTATTTTACCGTTGCTACCTTTCTTCAATTTGTACACCCATTTGTTTTTCAATGCTTTCCTGCCCTTTGGAAGTGAAACAAGCTCATAAGTGCGGTTCTTCTAAACAGAACTCATCTCCTCCTTTATGGCTTGCATCAATCAATCTTTCTTTGTATTGCTTCCGAAAAACTTTCAAGCTCCCCCTCATCAATAATCAGAATATACTGAGAAGTGGGATATTTGGTTGATGGCCCAATAGCTCTTCCACAGCTCTTTCAGATCTCTGGAACTGAGGCCCAATTGCCTCTGGTTGAGGGGGTTGCTCTTCTTGCTCAACACCCTCTCTATCCGGGTCTTCATCTCTTTCCTCATGATCCTCAATTTCTAGCATAGGATCCTGCAACTCTGGCACTTCTTATTGTACATCATCACATCTAGCATTTTGTGATGGCTCGGGAGATGGGAACAAGTCTGGAGTGATGACATCTCTAGACTTTGTAGACTTCTAAAAATTTGCTACTGTCTGGTCTTCCTAGAACACAACATCTCTGCTCCTGAACATCTTCTTGTTCACTGGGTCCCATAACTTGTATCCAAATGCTGCATCTAAATAGCCCACAGATATACATAGAGTGGACTTGTCATCAAGCTTCTATCTGTTTTCCTTGGAGATGTGTGCGAACGCCTTACACCCGAAGACTCTCAAGTGAGAATATGATATCTTTCTTCTAGACCAAACTTCCTCAGGTATCGCAAAATTCTACGAGACTGAGGCGACCTGTTGATGAGATAACAGGCTGTACGGGCAGCTTCAGCCCAAAATGACTTTGGCAACTTTGTCATTCTAAGCATGCATCTGACTCTTTCAACAATAGTGCGGTTCATCCTCTCTACCAAACCATTACGTTGTGGGGTACCGGGAACTGTTTTCTCGTGCCAGATACCTCTGCTAGCATAATATGCTTCAAAAGTAGTGGAAATGTACTCGCCACCATTGTCTATGCAAAGACATTTCAACTTCTTACCGGTCTCTCTTTCCACCATTGCATGGAACTCCTAAAAGTGCTGGAATACCTCATCCTTCGTTTTCAGGAAATACATCCACAACTTCCTTGATGCATCATCAATGAAAGTCAGAAAATACTTGCGGCCGCCAAGTGACTCCACTTCGATTGGGCCACAAACATCCAAGTATGCCATACCGAGCACTTCTGTTTTCCTTTTTCTCGTTGAACTAAATGATACTCGATGCTACTTGCCATAAAGGCAATGATCACACGGCTTCAGGGCACTCCCTTTAGATAACGGTATCTTGGATTGCTTTTCCAACAGATGCAATCCCTTCTCACTCATGTGAGCTAGTCTTCTGTGCCATAAGTCCGATGACTCCTTGTCTTCTGCTACATTAAGACTTCCCAAACAGATCTTTGTTTAAGTCTTGTACAGTGTTGTAGACATCTCTCCTCTAGCGATTGTCAAAGCTTCTCCTGTCAGCTTCCAACAACCATTTCTGAATGTACTTGTATAGCCCTGTTGGTCCAAGGCACTTCTGGAGATAAGATTGAGGTGCAAATCTGGAACATGCCTCACATCTTTGACAACTAGCTTGTGTCTGACATTAGTCTGAATGCTAATGTCTCAAATGCTCACAATCTTTAAAAAGCTAGAATTTTCTATTCGAATAGTGCCAAAATCTCCAACGTTGTACAAGCTGAAGAGTTCTCTGTGGAAAGTGGCGTGATATGATACAGCTGTGTCTATCACCCACTCAATACAGCTGTGGTCAGCCACGTGAAGGCAATCCTCCTCTTCACCAACTGCAATAAGTATTTCATCAGTTGTTGTTGCTATCACGTTCTCATCTCCCTTTGACTTGCTGCTTTGGCTTTTATCTTTTCAGCTTGGACAGTTTTTCTATATCTGACCCTCCTGGCCACAATGAAAGCAAGTGAAGCTAGAGTTACCTTGACTTTTACTGTCTCTGGATTTACTCCAGTAGTTCCATCTGCCATTACTCTTGCTTTTTTCTCTACCTCTTCCTCTACCTCTATCTCTGCCTCTATCTTTTATGACAAGAGCATGGGACTGATTACCTCACATGTCTTTCCTCCTTGTCTCTTCATTGTACATGGCGTCTGTAACCATGCTCATGGTCAGCTTCCCCTCTAATGCAGAGTTATTGAGAAAAACCACCAACGTCTCCCAGCTGTCCGGTAAAGAACTAAACAGTAGAACGACTTGCATTTCATCATCCAAGGACATCTTAACAGTTGCAAGTTAATTCACGAGATTCTTGAATTCACTGGTGTGTTCGGCGATAGACACACCATTCTTCAACTTTAGATTTACAAGCCTTCTCATCACCAAGGCTTTGTTTCGGACGATCTTTGACTAGTACATTCCTTCTAGTATTGTCCAAATCACATATACATCTATCTCTTGGGTGACATGGTGGAACACATTGTTGTCTATTCATTGTCTGATACAACTGACAATCTTCCGGTTCATCTTTATCTAGTCTTCATCCTTCACTTCTTCTGGTTTAACCCCTTTTAGAGCAATAAGGTCAAACAGGTCTTCATAATATAGGATGTCTTCCATCTGCGGCTTCTAGATTGCATAATTGGAAGGATTCAACTTGATCATGGATCCTGAAGTTGATGTAAATTCCTCCATCGTCTTCTTACTTTTTACAGAAACTATGATTCAAAAATCTCACCGTATGGATCACTCCAGAATACTTCAAATAATTGGAAACAACTATTGGATCATCAAAAACGATCAAATGGCTCAGATCTAGCCTAAATAAGTTTGATGGTTCAAATCTGCGGATGTACCTTAGCCTCGTAACACCAGATAGACCTCTGTCTCATGGTTGGGTCAGGTCGGGTCAACTCAACCGGTCAACAGTCAACTAAGGCTGACATGGCGTGGCATGGCGCTGGCGTGGCGCTAACGTGTGACATGGCGCTAGCGTGCGCTGATGTGGCAATGATGTATCTAACAGGTGTTGTCTACCGTGGCGGTGACACGTAGCGGCAACATCATTATCACGTGCAGATCACTTGTCTTCTTCCTTCCGCCACAGGTGGAGCGCGTCTATGCGCCGGTGCTATAAACGGCACGTGAGTCGCGTGTTTGAGACTAGGCTTCACTCTCTTACTTTAGGTGGCGTGTGAGAGCACATGACACCTTATCTGGGGCTCTGCTTTGTAGTTCTGGACTCCTCTCATCGAGAACTTCCTCCCAGTATGCTCAAAAGTGAATTTCGAGCAACTTGATTTTTGGCAGTTTCGAAAAACATACCCTGTTTTTCCGAAAAACATACCCTGTTTTTTTTGAAAAATTGACCAATGAAGCTCTGATACCACTTGTTAGGATTAAGAACACTCAGAAATCAATCACACACAGAAAAGACACAAGATATTTACGTGGTTCGGCAATTGCCTATGTCCACGGAGAGATTTCACTATAGAAATTCCTAGAGGGAGATTACAGAACTCACACTCACTTTCTACAGATTTACACACACACTCTCTGATTCTCCCTTGCTCTGTTTGTGTTGTGTTTCATCCCTTCCTTATCACCTCAATTTATACACAAATGAGAGGGAACAAAGTCAAGGAAGATGAGTAATTAGGAGGGCTACCACCTGCCATCTTTCCTCATACTTCTTGACTTGGAGCCAACACTCCTTTTTTCCTTTTTTCTTTTTTTGTATCTACTGAGGGGCCACCATTAAAAACTTCCTATCTCTTTGTGAAGAAGCGTCAATTTTATTATCTGGGTTTCAATCTCTCAAGATTCTATTTTCTTTTTCTTCACTCTCATTTGTTTATGGGCTATGTGCTGACGAGATATCGAGGAAAAAAATCAGTATGAGGTTGTAATAGCAGCTTAGGTGAGTGTGTAATATTTTAGATGAGGGATATTTTTTTGTATTATGTAGGGGGTCTTTAGAAATTTTATCAATGTTTAAATTTTATAAATTGAATTTTAAAGAAATTGAAGGTCTTTAGAAAAATGATGGGGCTATTAGCAGACCCTCATTGAATTGATCAACTTTATAATTTTATCCTTAAAAGCATTACACATGACGCTTATATGCGCATTGGTCATAAAAAAATGTTAATAATTGAAATCAATTGGATTAATTTGAGAAAAAGTAAAAAATTCAGAGTCAAAATCGAGCCAATTAAAATTACACAGATTAAAATGATACAAAAGTATAAAGACTAGTGATGTAGTTTACCTTTTAAAATTTAAGAAGATTAGCTACGCCTCCTCCATCATAAGTCTATAATAGTTAGAGTACTAGCAAATGATGGTTCAAAATTTAAGTCCCTCGATTTTAATTTAAGGAAACAGAGTCTATTTTCAATATATTTTTTTTTAATTTTTTGAGATTAATCTCTCACCCATTTTGACTATTACTTCCTTTCGATCTCGATACTTCATTCATAAGAGTCCCAAATAACTCTCCGCGTGATTATGACTACAATGAATAAAGCACTTAATCAAATTCATTAATGCATTGGCAGTGGCCATTATATTGGTTGTTATTCAAATCAAGCAACTTGAGTTCATTCTAGTTATTATATTTGCAGTAGAAAAATTGTATCATTTTGTTTTGGGTTGTTTCGAATGGCACCTTGCCAATTTTGGTGAGTTTTTCATTTTATTTATTTTTTCACCTTCGTGTTTGTATATGATTGGCTTGTTTTGTTTGTGTCAATTTAGTTTAGATATGCTTAGTTGGCAATGTTATATTTTATCACCATGAATGGTTATTTGTTTCCTGTATTAGTTATTCTTTTTTATTAATAAGAGGTTTTTTTTTTTTCCCTTTGAACAAAAAATTAAAGGAATTGAACCGAAAAATCTTGTGCATGAGATGCATATGACTTCCATACCATAGCAAATATCAATATTTATTACTGTTAGACGGCTGAACTAACATGGAATTAATAAAGCTCATGTTCAAAACAAGAAGTTGCAACAAGTGGCGTAGACAGAATAATGACTTTCTAAAAAAAAAATATTGTTTTAAAATAGGGGAATCTTTTTACTATATTTTGTAGCACTAAATTTGAACCCAATTATGAAATTGGCTCTTAAATTTGAAATTAGATACTTCAAACCTATAGGGAATGAAATTTCACTGATTTGTAGTTAATGACAATTCAAATTTCACTAAGTTTGGCCAATGAATTTTTACTAAAGTCAGTGAAATTTCATTCACACTAACTATGGGTTAGTGAAATTTTACTAACCAAACTAGTGAAATTCATTGTTCAATGATTGGAAATTCAGTGAAAATTTCATCAATTTTTTCTTGGAAAATTTTAAACATACATAAACTTATAGAAAAAAAACTTATCAAGAATGATGTGATAATGCCATTATTGTATATAAATCCATCTTCAGTTGTGTTTTATTTTGAAGTAAAAGATCCACAATAGGCCATATCATTATGTATGAAAATTATGTATAAATTTTTTTTTTATATTTTATTTGTATAGCATTACTATTCTTTTTTTATAAAAAAATTCATATTCATCATTGATTTTTTTTCATAAATTTTGACAAAAGGATTCCAAAAATATAAATTTTATGAAAAATAGATGGGTAAATTACACTTTGTACCCCTGCACTTTGCACCAAATCTCACTTTGACCCCTACACATGAAATTATGGCAGTCAATCCCCTGCATTTTTAGTCAAATCTCACTTTGGTCCTTACCCATGAAATCGTAACAGTCAACCCCCTGCACTTTTATTCAAATCCCACTTTGGTCCCTACACAAGTTTCAATGTCTCTCTTCTGTTATTTCATTTTTAAATCTTTAACAAAATTCAGTCATGTGACAAAAATGTGACTACGAATTGAGGGTACGAGATGAAAATCATCTATATTTCCCACCAATACACTTTGCCCTACGTGATAAGCGCATGAGAGTTATATAATACAATATATACATATGTTCATATGGTAAAAATTGGGATGAAAAGGCAATAAAGTAGAGCTTTTGAAATAAATAAAAAAAATGCGACAAATGAATCAGAGGGAAAGAAAAATGAATAGACAGAAAACAGTGTTACCATGAAAAATAGAGTTTCGTGATTCCAATTTATGCAAAATCCTAATTCGTCTTCTTAATTGTTCACAATCTATGTTTTGTTTTATCTTAATAAAGTCATATTTTGATAAAAATTTTGGAATAAAGTATGTATTGATGGAAAATGTAGATAATTTTCCTTTCTTACCCTCATGTCGTAGTTACATTCTTATAAAAATGACTAGATTTTGTTAAAGATTAAATAATTAAGTAACAGAAAAGGGACACTGACAGTTGTATAGAAACCAAATTGAGATTTTACCAAAAGTACAAGGGGTTGACTATCACAATTTCATATGCATGGACTAAAGTGGAATTTGACCAGAAGTGCAGGGGGTTGACTGTTATGATTTCATGTGTAGGGGCCAAAGTGAGATTTGGTGTAAAGTATAGAGGTGCAAAGTGTAATTTACCCATTTTCTTAAGTTTTAACTTATATAGCTTAAGAGGTATTTAAATTTTTTCAGTGATGTCAATTATGGTTATCAAATGAGCTTAATTGACTATCGCTTAATACATTCAGTTTTAAGTGCTGAATCAAGTTATCAAATACTATCTGCTCTTAATTTTTAATGATAAATTTATCACTATAAAAATATCATAAAAATACAATTCAATTACTTTTACAACTAAATGCATTAAGAAATAATTAATTAAATCTATTTAATAACTTTAATTGATATCATTTAAAAATTTAAATTATTCTTAAAATATAAGTTAAAACTTAAGAAAATTTTAAGTCAAATAAAACTTACTTAATTCTGATATGAATTTTAAATACTAAGTATAAGTATCGATATAGACCATTATAACCACACGACTACCACCACCGCTACTGCTACTACCACCACCACCACAACCACAGCCACAACCACAACTGCAACCATCATACCACCACCACCACCATACCACCACTATAACCACCATCAATGCTACCATGCCGCCTCTATAACGTCCTGAAAATAATTAACAATAAATCATCCCATGACAATTATTGAATAACAATACCTCTCTGAATAATGTATCCTTCTCATTCCATATATTTCCATTTGTACAAAAGAGAACACATGCGATTATACATCCATAAGTCCTAACCATGAATCTATAGAATGTGTCACAATCAAGGGTATGAAATAAAAGTCATAACAGATATATTAATATCCTAACGACTACAGCTTCCCAAGACGGCGTTTGGTTACAACAAAAGTGAGTTTAAACTCAATACAAATAAAGCTCTAAGCTTGTACAAAAATAAATATAATAGATAAAAAAAAAAAAAAAAAAAAAAAAAAAAAAAAAGCCTTTAGCTCCAAGTCTTCCCAAGTCATGTTTTTGGTGGAGGTATATCTTCAGCACTTGAAAATGGTTTTCCACATAGGGTGAGCCAAAGCCCAATATAGATACTCTAACACAGTATATGAATCTTAACAAAGCTATAAGGTGAATGCATATGCAATGCTCGTGCTAAAACATTTTATATCTCTTTCCAAAACTATGCCATGCCAGATTTATATCGCAATTCATGAGAACATTTCCTTTAAAACAAAAAACCAGGGCAGTGAATACAACTCTGGGAATCTCTAGGTACGTATCTGTAAGTAAGCTATACAAACACTATCAATTGTCATTTTTATCGGTATTACCCGGAAGGCTTGACACCTAACCATGCGAGTTTTTAGACTTTCACTAAGGACACACAGGCCAATATAGTACCACAACTACACCCCTACCCAGATTCACCAATGTATTCACCCATTTTTCTCAAAACTATATACATTTTCAATGTGTTAAATATGCAACACTACTCAGTGCAAATGGTTGAGAAATTAGTTTCAATTCTCCTAATTCTCATGCAATTTCTACTACAATCATAGTTATCATCCACCAATAGCTCAAAAAAATATCTCTAAACAGATAAACAATTTCCAATAAAGATAAAATTTTCAAAATTTCATGATGTGAGTGATAATACATATCCAACTCCACCATTCTTATCAACATCATCATCAGTTCCGATTTCGTAAAAATCCAACATCAATTCCATTACAAATCAACATTCAAGATTTTAGAGCAAAATCTCTTTCTCCTTATAAGTCAATTCCAAGGATAAAAATACATCATTTTATCACAAGTCAACTACATTTACCATCCCACAACCATTTTCAAGAATTCATTTGAAAACCCTCTTTTGATTTTCAAACTAAAATCCTAGATTTGTTCAAAAATCTCCAAATCTCAATGTTGTTTTAGAAAAGCAAATAACTAAGGCAAAAATCTTATGAAAGTGTGGAGAAATCCCTATCTCGAAGCTAGAAGGCAAGAAAAAGAGTGGAGAAACCTTGACGAAGCCAAAAACCAAATTTGTTATGATTAGATCGAAGCTCTAGATAATCTCTATCTTTTTATCAAAGGGACTAGGGTGTAAAGATCAATAGATGATGGTGTATATGAGGGTAGAAGATGAGTTTTAGAGAAAGAGAAAGTAGATCTAGGTTTTTGGATTGTTTAGAGAAAGAGAGATGAAAAAGTGACTCAAAAAGTAACTTTTACAAGCTGAGATATGTGCAGACCGCTTGAGTGAACAAAGTGACCACTCGAGCGAAGAATACCATACTCCCAGAAGTTTTACAAACAGAGGCTAACTGCTCGAGCGCTGAAGTGCAAGAAATACCGCTAGAGCCAAGACCGCTTGAGCGCAAGAAAGATAGCTCGAGCTAAAAACACCACCCTTCCAGTACTTTTGCACTAGTACTTATGCGAACCTACAAAAGTACTGGAAGTTCTCAAAGTTCGCTCGAGTATAAGTGTAACACCCCAAAAATTTTCCTAACATAACCTAGGTACATCAACCAACATTCATTATAGAATAGTAGCAATTTCCAAATCATCAGAACATTGATCATTAAAGTTTGTACAAAATAGTCCCACATACGAATTATACATTCAATGATATGAAATACATGAATCTATAGCATGTAGAACATCAAATCCAAAAATAAATAAAATGCCCTCAAAGGGCTTACATGTTCCAAGGCTTATGCCTGGTTACACAAAAGATGGTTTCTTGAACCCATACATATATAGCCCTTGGCTTACAAAAAATATGGTCACAACAAAATAGATGTGATGACCGATTTCCTTGTGTGTTGTTTCCTCTTTGTCCTCTTCGAGTTGTGGTGTTCGAGAGCGCTCTCTCTCTCGAATTCTGGTTCTTGTCTAAACTCTGGGTTGAGCGTCACTTGTTTCGGAGGGTGCACGGCCTAGTCTGGAGTGCCTGGGAGCAAACCAGAAAATTTTGGGCTGCTGGGCCAAGGCCGCACGTGCAGGATGGGGCTGCACGTGCAGGGGATGAGGTCGCACGTGCGGGAAGGATGGATTTGGGAGAGCTGCACACTGCCTAATATGCAGGTGCTAGACGAGGTGCGGCATAGGAAGGCCGCACGTGCGGGGTTGAGGGCCATGTGTGCGGGAGGTAGGCTCCGCACGTGCGGGACGCTAGCAATCCGAAAACTCTATTTTTTTAACTCATTTTGGCTAAGTTTATATCACTTTCTAACCCTCCCTTCTCACTCTAAAAACGTATTTTACTCCTCCTTCTCTCTAAAAACCTTAACCCAAACAACCAGGAGCCTTGATTTCTTACAATCTATGGGGTTTTGATCCATCATCTTTCACAAACCTTGGAGAGCAAAGCAAGAACCTCACTTTGTACGGTGGAGCTCAACTTTCTACAACTTTTGATTTCTAGGTTTTCTTCTCTCATCTTCTCTAAAACTTGAGGTAGGGACTCTCTTGAGTTATATATACATGTTTTGCAATGATGATGTGTTTTAAGGGTTTTCTGAAGTTGTTATATTGTTTTTGATTTTGTGGTTCAAATGTAGAGATTTCAAAAGTGGGTTTAAATCTCAACTCTTTTTTTTAATCCTTGAGGGTTTTGTTTTTGTCACGCCCTCAGAATAAACCCATTATATATATATCATTGGCATGCAATATTAAAAGAAACCAATTCATTATCTCATTCATCAGAGTATTACTAAATGAAAACATTACATGTAATATCAAATTAAATGCCCTATGGGCTTACATCTTTCCAAGCCAACACTTGGACACAAAAATATGAGTTCTAACTCAAATACAAATAAAGCCCTAGGCTTGAATGTTTATCAAATAAAAACAAATAACTAAAGATAGTCTTCAAAATCCAAATCCTTCCAAGCTAAGTCCTTGGAGGTAGCTTATCACCTGGACCTGAAAATGATGTTCCCATAAAGGGTGAGCCACAGCCCAGTAGAAAAATACTAAACCAAATATAAGCATTAAATAAAGCTATAGCATTCAATAGATGGTTAACCAAGATAATCAATTACATCATTATACAGTCTCATGACACTAATGTCTAAGACACGTTTTACTTTCCGACATTATCAATATGGCTCAGAACCTGGCCAAACTTACAACAGACAGTGACTATATATATCATATTCACATTCTTCCAATGTCAACAAACAGATGAGACTCAGGCTCAAATCAAAACACTTCATACTTCCAGTTTGATACACATTTTAGTGTTGTATCAATAAAACACTTCAATATAATAAGCACACATAAAAGTGATGCTAGTGGAGTCCATCCCCTATCTCCTCCCAAACAAAAATCCGGTTTAGAGGTCCATCCCTATCTTCCCCTAAACCATGGAGTACATCCCCTATCTCCTCCCACAAAAACAATGTATGTAAACACATAACATATACAACACACAATCAATACACATAATGTCTGTATTAATTCAGCAGTCAAAATTGATGACTTAATCAATGATTAGTTTCAGTTATCTCTAATCCACATGCAGTGTCTACAACAAGCACGGCTATCCTCCACCGATAGCCCAAAAACAGTTATTCTAAACTGAAAATAAATAGATCAACAATTTAATAAGCGAGTGATTTAAATTATCCAACTACGCCATTTAATCAATGAATTCCCCAATCCATGAATTTAACCATATTTCCCAATTTCCTTAAATTAATTATACAAATTAATTTATTAATACAACCAGAGTTTTTCCCAAAATTACCAAGTACCCCGAACATATCAAATACTAACTTTGAACAAAACTTATAAGATGGAGTAGGAAATCCCTACCTCGAAGAAAATAACCAAATGGAGAAGACAGAGATGAATACCCAAATTTTAATGTGCTCCAAATCACTAAATGTTCAGATTAAATGGAAGCCTTCGACTCACTCTATCTTTTATAATAAAGGATCTAAGGTAGAACTCACTCTAAGTAGATCACTTAAGAGAGAAGGTGTGTAGAGGGAGAGAGAACTCGTAACTAGGGTTTTGGAACTTGAAGTGTAAGAACTGATTTGAAACACGTGCTGCTATTTGACTAGGCTCGCTCGAGCAGTGAGTCTCAACATCGCCACGAAACTACGTCTGATGCGAAGAGCTATGGAACAAGATGCAACACTCCAGAGCTGCAACCTCTGTGAGCACCTCGAAGAAATCGCTCGAGCAAAGCATATGCTGCGCGGTCGCAATCTCGAGCGAATAGACTCAGCGACAGAATGCATGACCGCAGGAATCGCTTCGATCGCTACGGCGAAGAAATCTCGCTCGAGCGAATAAGCACTACCTCAGGTCTATACCAGACGCAGTTGCTCGCTCGAGCGAAGCAAATCTGGATCGAGCCAGACACAAAAAACAAACCTCGCTCGAGCGACCAAATCCTGGCTCGAGCGACCAACCCAAAAACTGGACAGCAACACTTGGTTTACGAACCCAACCAACTGAAACAAACCTGCCCAACACATCCTATAACTCAAAATGAGAAAATAAGGACGAAACAACAAAAATATACATATGACAGAATAAACGGAACCCAAGTCCGGATACAATAATCAAATGGGAAAAGACGGGGTCGCTATAACCTCCCACCTTAAAAGAATTTCGTCCCCGAAATTAAGCATAAGTTTTTGAAAACAGGTTTTTTTTTTTTTTTTAATATGACAATTCAATAGTAAACAACTTGACCAAAACTGATCATTTCATCTCTTATCAAGAAGCATTCTCATAATGTGTATAAATAAACACAACATTATTTCAGCCTGCATCACTATTATGCATTATTCCTTTCAATGTTAGCAATTCCCATATCATATTCAATTGCATGATATATACAACTCATTCAACAATGTATATCAACATATGCAATGTTACACTAAACTCTATAATGAAGCAAGTTTCAAGATACACCCATTTACCAAAAACATACTCGATGTTTTACAACTTAAGACATATGTAAGGCTCTTAAGTTCAACAATATTACAAATCTAAATACAAGATTACAAATCGATAAACATGTCCGGGTATTTTTCGCGAACTTCCAACTCACGTTCCCAAGTGGCTTCCTCCACTCCGTGATGTTTCCACAAAACATTGACCAAAGGGATGGTTTTGCCTCGCAAAACTTGATTCCGCCTATCCAGACCCGAACCAGTCTCTCCTCATACGAGACATCCTCATCAACACTAAATCGATCCAATCCAACACATGTGATGGATCCGGCTCATACTTCCGAAGCATACTCACATGAAACACGTCATGTACTCCGGACAGCTGCGGTGGTAAAGCTAAACGATAAGCAGCCTCGCCAATCCTCTCAAGGATCTCAAACGGACCAATGAACCGAGGGGACAACTTCCCGCTCTTCCCAAACCTCATCAACCCCGTCTAGGTGATATCTTCAGAAAGACATGATCACCCACCTCAAACACCAAAGGTCTCCTCCTACGGTCGCATAAGATTTCTGACGACTCTGTGCTGTAACAAGCCTCTTACGGATAAGCTCAACTTTCTCCGTCGTTTCCCTCACAACTCCGAACCACAACAGAGGTGCATCACCCACCTCGGCCCAACAAACAGGAGATCTACACGGTCGGCCATACAAGCCTCAAACGGTGCCATACCGATACTAGACTGGAAACTATTGTTGTAGGCAAACTCCACCAACGGCAAGTGCCTCTCCCACGACCCACTAAAGTCTAGAACACAACCCCGAAGCATATCCTCAAGGATCTGAATAGTACGCTCGGACTGCCCGTCAGTCTGTGGATGATAAGTCGTGCTAAAGGTCAACTTAGGGTGTGTTTATTGGACGGACTGGAAAATGGGGGATAGAATCCATCAGACTTGAGTCCTGGGACTGTGAATCCCCCGGACTATTTGGTCGGACTGGATATGTATCCTGTGTTTGTTTTTTCATGGGATTAGATGTCTGGATAGGACTATTTTCAGTGAGTCCAACGTTTGGTTGGACGGACTGGATAGGATAAATGAACAAAAGACTATTTTACCCTTTTTCAATTGTTTACTAAGTAATAGCAATATTAAACATATCTTTAATATTTTAATTATTTTTAGTAAACATTAAACATACTAATGGTTTAAATTTTGTTTAAAGTATTTAAACATACTAATATTGATAAAAAAATTTGACTGGTATAGATTATTTTTATTTAAACAATAAAAATTTTTGTTGAAATTAAACATACTAATGGTTAAATGTTTAAATTATTAAACAATTAACATTGAAATTATTTTGATGTACAGATTATGTTTAAACAATTAACAATTAACAATTAATAAATGTTGATGTATAGATTATGTTTAAACAATTAACAAATGTTGATGTAATTAACAATTAACAAATGTAGATGTAATCAATGTTGACGTATTAAAACATAATTTAATAGATGTTAAATAAATATACATGTTGATTTACAGATGTTGAAATAATTATAAACATGTTGATGTAAACAAATGTTTAAATGTTTAAATAAAACATAATTTAAATAAATGAAATTATTTATTGTTGAAATTAAACATTTATTGTTTAAATAAAACTTCTATTAAAACATCTATTAAATTTAAACAATGAAATTAAATAAAACATAAACAAAATTTTAAAATAAAACATCAATAAAATATCTATAAAAAATTATTTTAAAAATTAAATAAATAAACATTAATAAAAAGTTAATAAAATAAAATTATTTATATTTTTTAAATTGAGACATTTAAATTTTATTGAATTTTATTAAATATAATACATAATTAAATAGTAGAGGGTCAAAATGGTCATTTTCGCATATAATCCAAACAGTGTTTAGTCCCCCCACTTTCTGTCCCACCCCCCCCCCCAGGACAGGATAGTCCCCATATGGGGGACATGGAGTCCGGCCGGACATGGAGTCCGCCGGACTA
>NW_021024964.1:3261080-3281119 GCF_004153795.1 Camellia sinensis
TATATATATATATATATATAATTGTGTTGAATAAAAATATTGAGGCAAAATTCATTTTACAAGCATTAGCTCTCGCTGAAAAGGAGGTGATCCCTCTGCACCTTCCAGTACAGCTACCTTGACTTCATTCCAGTCACTAGTCTTGCAGTCCTTGTAGTAGAGTCGATAAATTATATGCCTCTAGTTGAATCATAAGGACGGACTTCAGTTTTGACTCTATGCAGTATGCGTATAAAACTATGTTGGATCTTTCTTGGAACATAACCTAGAATAAGATCTTCACCCCCTGAAATTTAAAAATAGCCCAAAAAACCCTCATGTGGTTTTGAATTGAAGTGAAATGCCTAACACTTTCAACCAAGGTTTTAAAAACTGGACCGGTGAGCAAATTAGAAAAAGGATTGGGTGGACGGGTCACCGATTTAACCATCAAGTTGAATCGGAATTGAACCGTGACTTCATAACTATTTTATAAATAAATAAAATACATTCATTTAAAATATTTTTATAATTTAAGATATATATTTTCCAAATATATATGTTCATATATATATATTTTTTATTAATATTGTTTGTAAAAATATTAATTATACATGTGTTTGAGAGATATTACTTTGAATGCAATAAATATTATATATCTCTTATATATTAACGAGGAGCCATGGTGGCATAGTGGAAGTTCATTCTCCTTTCGAGCTTGAGGTGTTGGGTTCAACTCTTTGCAGCACCCCCTTTTTTTATGTTGGATCAAATATTTCTGGAGCTAGCAAACCTGGTTTGTTTGCTTCAACCCGTACTGGTTTAACTGCGAATTTTGCTAGTTTAGCTAGAAAAGGCCCTGTTTTCAAGTGAGAATGGTTTAGAGGGTATATCTGAACTGGACCATAGACTAGTCAACCGGTCAAACCGGCCGGTCCGATTTTCAAAACCATGATATATATATATATATATATATATATTATATTTATAAGGTTTAATGGTGTATAATCTTATCCCCATTGATGACCAATGTACTGGTTTTACAGTTTCAGAATGTAGAAGAATTATGCACATGGCAAATTGAAGATTAACAAAACCCAATTGTAAATGAGCAAGAACTAAATATGGTACCATTATCTAGGTACATGAATGTTCACCACCAACAGGTAAGGTGGTGACCAACACTCATCCTATTATTTTATTTTATTTTTTTAAATAAGTATTTTCGAGAAATTCCAAAGCCGTAAAAGCATCTACTGTTTCCAAATGCTCAATAGTCAACAACCAAAACAAACACAAACATCTGACAAAAGGCAATATTTTAAGTTCAAACACGTGAAAACATAATCTCTAGCAAACTTGTAGAACTCCTAGTATATTGGTTCGTAATTCTGTCCAGGTATAACTGAGCCTATATATACTTCACTGAATAGCACATACCTACTGCAAATGTTGAAAATAAATTGACATGCAGATTGATGACACTGAGCCCTCTGTATTCATTCAGCAGTAGCTACCTTTTTGGGGGGTAAATTGTCACAAACCAAACTCATGGCATTGCATCAAACAGTTGGTGCAAACTCCGAAGAAATTCATGGCAAACCATAAATGTATCAGCACAGACCAAACTCAGAAATAGAGAACCCAAGATAATTTTCAATCAAGCAAACATAGGATAATGATAGTAGGAATTGGATTGCACAACAAATGGAATGTGGAAGTTGAGAAAGGCATACCTCGTTTGTTTCTTGACCAGATTCAGAACGGTTTGCACCAAGGCAACAATTACACCTCCTAAAATAGAAGAGCTTATGGAGGAAGCCTCAGGGGAAAGCTGAATCAGCACAGCTGACAAGAGGTGCAGGCAGGCTTGTTTGAGAAGCTTCATCATCCGCAGATCTTGTCGAAGAAGCCGCAAACGGTGCAATCTTCCAGAAGGGTGAAGTTGCCGTCTCACCTCCGTTAGATGGACTGCTGTTAGAGGCAATTTTTTCTTGCTTTTATAGTATGTTATAGAAAGGTATAGATTATAGATATGTGGATGATTTCAATCCCAGGGGAAAAGGTTAGAAACCAAGAGGGGAAAAGGTTTGAAAAGCCAGCGAGCAAGCAAGCAGCAGCATTATACCACTGTTACACATTTTTTTTACAGGTTATAGAAATGAGTGTCAACAAGCTTATATGAGGTAGCAAAATTCAAGTGCAACCGTGTTCATCCATGATATGAATAGGGTTAGAGTGTGTTTAAACTTGTACTTTGATTAACCAATTTTATGTTTAAATATCAAGTAACAACTCAATCTCATAATCTACACTACCCAATAATTTTATAAATAAAAATCTATTATTGATTAATTACATTAGTTAGACATACCTTTAAAGTACCATATAAATGCATGCACCGATTCACATATCATTCTCCATTCCCATACACACCAAAATGATGGTTCCTCATGCCTTGCTTATCAACACAATGATCACCACCCAATCAATTTCAGCTATCAAAAACAATTCTATTTCTTGTCAAACCAACCAACCAACCAAACAAACAAACAAACAAACAAACAAAGCTTCATGATTTCATTTTTCAAAAAGTTGTAATTCAATCCAAACCACCAAGCTGCTACACCATCCAAATTTCTTGGGCTGAGCCATGAAGATCCCCACAACTGGATAAAAGCACTCACTCCATACATTCCAAGCCCTGCTTGCATATCAACAATAATACATGAACTGCAGATTTACTACCGCCAATACTGAACACACAAATACTAGCCTTAGAATCAAAGGGATGATGTTCATTTACAGTAATAAATCCCTAATAACAATTTTTTCAAGTAGAACACCAGAAACTTTGGTGGTATATAATTTTTCTATACAATTCTAATAAAATTCTTTTTGAATCCCAGAAATTTCTCCACCTGCTTGTCCAAAGAGCTTACCAATATAAGAACTGCCCATAACTTGTCCAACATCCATATTACTTCACCCTCGGTCCCTAGCTTCAATGTAACTCCTTCCAGCAATTTAAACATGCCATTTAATCACTCTTTCTCCCACTAAATAATTATCTTGCAAACTCAAATTTCCAGAGAATTTTACCGCCCTCAAGCTCATACATCAGAATCCTTCACATTTGAGATTATTTATAGCATTGGATATTTTAAGTTCAGTGACCAATTCCCAATACATTTTCCCTATAACCAGATTATTTCTTATGACATCCCTATCATTGAATTTCTCACATTCTAATTACACTATACTCTTCCAAACACCTGAATTTTAACCATTTTCAACCCTCCAAGGAAGCCATTCTACCATCACACCATTATATTTATGGCTTACTAACCCCTTCTACACAATGCATTTATTTCCTTACCAAATCTCTACCAACATTTTGAGAAAATGAGCAATATTCATAGCTATTTACAAACCCAACCCACCTGAATTCTTACTGGTGGTTACTTTCTTACAATTCACTAGATTTTTCAATTTCACAAGATTAATTTTACTGGCTTCTTGCACGGCTGTATATACTAGTAGACATAAGGAAAACATTGTTTTCGTTTCCCTGTTGGCCACACCAAAAATAAGCAATTTATTAGCTTATTTGGATCACATCACCGCTCTAATTTTCTACACTTCTACACGTCTTTTCAAAATAAGTAAAAGAAAAAAAATAAAAGATTAAGTCATACCCAAAACAAACCATGGGTTCACACATTTTCAGCACTTCTTAATACAATAGCTAACTTTTAACAATAAAAAAAATTAACTTAAACACAAGGAAGCGAAACATCAATCATTCAAACTGAACCAACCAAAAAGTATTGTATAGGAATAGTGCATCGAAGTCGAAAGCATTTAACAAATTCAACATGACAAAACTCAAACAAGAAGGTGCTTGATTTAAATCTAACACTAAGCTCTCAAAATTCTTCCATTGAAACTAGTAATTGAAACAAAAGGCAGAGAAGCAGACTCAGTCACCCTTTCTCCGGAAAGAGCATCCCTCGGTGAGCCTTGCACGGCCTCCTGTTGGCTGGCACAAGACAGTCTGGCAGTTTCCACACACCACAACAGTTTGCGAGTGGCTAAAGACGGTGGTTCTGCAATTTTACCGATTGATCAATACATAAAAATGTACTAAAGCAGAAAAGAACATGACACATCATGTAAATCTCTGTTTGGTTTTGAAAAACAGGGTAAGTTTGGCAAGTAAAAAAAATACCCAAATAGTAAAAAAAATACCCCCAAAAAATCAAAGAACTATAAATAAATAAATAAAAAGTCAAAAATTCCCTTTCTACTTTTGGCACTTTTTTTTCATAAAAAACCAAAAAAAATCATCCCAAAACATATATTTTCGGATCATATTTTAACCAAAAAGTTCAAAATTTACTTAAAATAGCCTATTCCAAAACAAACCTCAACACTTATATTTTAATTAAAAAATACTTCATTTCTACATCCAACTAACCTAGATGTAATTAAAATTTTAGAAAAACAGTACAAAAAACAGTTTTTAGAAACTAAATCAAACAGTGCATATAATTTTAAACCCAAAAAAAAAATAACATGAGATCAATAATAATAATAAACAAAGTATTACAGAAACTCACATGTTGAAACAGCCCTGGCATTTGACATCCTTTGGCATAAAAAAAATGAAGAATCAGAGCAATATTTTATTAAAACCAAATCTTACAACAAATTGGGCAACAATTATGATTGACAAAGTAAAAATTGATGGGTTTGTGTTACCATGAAGAAGGAATTAGGGGACTGAACCAGACGTTTTAGCTTGTGCTTCCTCTTCTCGAGCTCCGCCGGTGGATTCAACAAATCGATATCGTTTGGAAGAACCTAAAATTTCACAAATAACATTAAAACGAGATCAAAACTCACTCAATCATCATGAAGAACCAGATTCAATACCATAAAAACCTAACAAAGACAGTTACAGATCTGAAGAACGAAACACAAAAAAACAGGATTTTGATATGAAGATGAGGTGTGATCGAACTCACCATTTTGTGTCTGAGTTGGAGAAGGAGAGAGCTTTTTCGCAGCCAAGTTCGCAAAAACCCTAAATGAAGACTCCGAAGGATGTACTATTGAGAAGGCCGAACCCTAGACTTATCGTCGCATATATATAGGCGAAATTGGAATCACTATAGACCGTTGGATGGATGAGTGTCTAATCTCAGCCATTGTTTTTCTTTTTTTTGTAAATTACAACAAACTCCCTTAAAATATAATTATTTATACTTTGTCTCTGTAAATTTCAAAATTTAAGAATAAACCACCTTAAAATATTATCTCATTACATTAATCTTTTTTGTTATGCTAGAGATTTAAACAGATATATGATTTTTAAATAAAATTAATACTCTAATTTATTAATATTATTTGTACTTTATCTTCATTATCTTAATGAGAAAATTTAAACGAGATCACCAGATAAAAATATTATTTCATAAAATTCAATAAGTGGTATGTGCTTCATACATGACATGATTTTGTGTAAATCCTTAACATAATTATAACAAAAAGAGATTAATTGTGATAAGATAATATTTTGAGATAATTAATTGTTAAATTTTGAAATTTATGAGAGCAAAGTGTAAATAAATTATAATTTAAGAAGCTCCACTCTAATTTACTTCCTTTTTTTTTTAACAGTATATCATATTAGGGCAAAATATTGGATTATATGAACTAATGTTTTTTTATTTTTTTTATTTAAATGTAATGAATTAGATGGAATTAATAATATTCTTATTATTATTATTAATAACTAGTAATAAATTTTTATTATGTAGCTGAATTTTAAAATAAAATAAAATGTGAATATAAATTTTTAATTTAAATAGTTCATATTTTATATTGTTTTTAAGGGTTAAGCTTGAACAATCAATTATTCATTTAGCTAAGTTTGATAAACCTAAAACTATATCAAACTTACTCGAGCTCGGTTCGACAAAAGTTTGTTTGAGATTAGCTCGCAAGTTTAATAAACCAAACTTGAACTTTGTTAAAATTTTCAAATCAAACTTAAATGGTTATAACTGTTCAACTCATTTATCACATCTAACTATAAGTTATGTAAAATAATAAACTTAAACACTTTTTTAACTATGGAAATTACAATTAATAATAATACTTAGACATTTTGTTTGATTGAATTAATCAAAATTTTGTTAAATTTTTTAAGAATAATTTATTTTCATTGACGTTAATCCAATTAAAAACTTAGACCAAGTCCAAGTTTGCACATTTATTCATGAAAATCAATCTTTATCAAAATGATTATACCATTCATTATATCAAACCTTCTAAGTAGTAGGAAATTATGTTAGAATTTGTAACCCAAAAAAATTATGTTAGAAATGTAGCCAAAAAAAAGAAAGAGAAAATGTTTTGCCAGAATAATATGAAGATGAAAATGTTGGGAGCAAGTAACATTTATTTGGTATAATTTTATGCTTATATTGTAAAATTCAAAATTTGAATTTGAATTTTATATAAATATTTTTTAAATAATTAAAAAATATTATTATCTATAGTTATTTAAAAAAATTTACATGTCAATGAAATTTAGGCAACATACATATATATTTGATTAAGTTATTGAGACAAAACATTTTAATCACTATGGCACCGTTTGGGAAGTGATTTTTTGGGGTTTTTTGGCTATTTTAATTACAAAAGACAAAATATGTTATTTTAGCCACAATAAACAAAACATCATATCTAACCCATAATCATTACACCTTTCTCTCACAAAAAAAGTTAAAAAAGTCAAAAAGTCCTTCCCAAACCAAGCTTTTTAGCCCAGGCTAAAATAGTCAAAAAAAACTAAAAAGCCAAAAAGTCAACTCACTTTCCAAACCAACCCTATGAATCTGCTTTTATTCTTAAAAACATTTAAATTATTTTTCATTGAAGATAAACAACAATATTACAAATATTTATTCTCACTATATTTTGTAATAAATTAATAAGGATTTTATTTTTAGGCTCACCATTATATGTCTTTTCTAGTGTAAGGATAGAAAAATAATACTTACTAGCATAAACGTTGATCTATATGATTTTGGCCTCGTTTGGGAAGTGACTATTTTAGTAGGCTATTTTAGTTTTTGGCTATTTTAGTAAGCTAAAATTTTTGTTTTTGGGAAGATGATTGGATTTTTTTGTAGTTGGATGTGATGTTTGTGAGAGAAAAAGTGAAATGATTATGGGTTTGTCTTATTAACTATTTTAGCCTATTTTGTCTTTTTGTGATTTTTAGCCTAAACTAGGCTACTTTTTTTCTTCCCAAACACCGCTTTCCCAACTATCTTCTATACAATACGCTTTTTTTCGTTGACGTGATCTATGCTTTGAGAAGATTGTATAACTTCCATTGCACTATCATGGTTGACGTTAACGTTGGGTTGAGATACCTGAATTCTCTTGGACCCACTCCCTCAATGTGATACTACCCTCTTCATAAATTGCTTGGATAACGTTTGAACTTGCATAAATGAGCATGGAAAAAGTTGATCTGGCATTGGGACATCCACTTGAACTGGACATGGGAGGATTTGATTCAGCTTTGGGACATGTATTTGAACTTGAAATGTTTTTTTCATTAGAATCGACCTCTGGACTAAGGGCTTCAGACGACTTGCCATCAAAACAAATCTCTGGGATAAGTTCAAGGGCAACTTCATTGAGAGTATCAGAGGTTACATTACACCTCTGCATGAATCCTCCATATTTGATTGGTAAGTTTGTTTTGTTTGAAGCTTAGTGACCGAGAGGCTAGGACGATGAAAAAACTCAACTTGTTGCTAGTTTTAAGTGTCTCACGCAAACCAGGATCAACGAGAAAAAAGTTTTTTCCCATTATCACTTGTTTTTTTCTTTTCACAAATTGTTTAGGGTTCAACTTGTCTTTAGCATTTGCTCCTGGGCAACAAAACTTTCTATGGGATGTATTCATACCGTTGTCACCATTTTGATTGGGTGGGTTGCTGTTTTGTACAGCGCATATCATGTCCATTTCATAAGTATTATCAAGATTCACAACCAACGGAACTTGACTTCTTGTTCCTAATTCTTTTGGCGAGAATATTTCATCTTCAATCACCGTATGAAAATCCATTACTTTAAGTGAATGTAAGGCAACTTCCTAATCAAATGGGACTGATATTTTACCTTAGGCAAACTAGAATCTTGCAGTATAGCTATACCTTTGCCATTTTCTTGTTTGGTTAAACGTTGATTTGTTGGCTTAGAGCTAACAAGAAACCTTTCTTCAACATTCTCAAACAAACAAGGCAGAGCTACTTAACAAAAACCAAACCAAACAAACCAAATCCTAAAAATAGAGCAAAAGCTACTTGCTAGATCTTGCATCCCCAAAAGTGTAAAGCCCAAAGATTGGGTTTAAAGATGAAAAATCAAGCCAAAAGCACATCTATGTTCAGATCTGTGCAATCACAACAATTCGAAACATATTGGACCACAAAATCGAGCATAATTTTAAATTATATTTTCCATTTAGTTTGGTACTATTTTTCTAACACAATGTGCATTAGATGCTAGTTATTACTATATTTGCCCAGCGTAGGTAGCAAATGGATCTGTAAGAGGGTGGTAGGAAATGGGAGAGGAGGGGAGGGGACATCTGCCAGAACACTAGAGCTTTGCTTGAGAAACGAAAACATCACCGTTAGAACCACTTCCGGCACACGAAGCAAATGTCAGGACCACCCCCTCCCCAACGAAACGAGATCTGAGAAGGGTGAGAGAGTGTGACGGTTGTTTAGGGTCACCGGAGATTCACCGGAGTAGCATCGAAAATAGCTTGGGTTTTAGAACATGTTTCTTGAATGGTTGGGATTAGGGCCGCAAACAAGTCGAGCCGAGCAAAGTTAAGTTTCACATTGTTCAAGCTCAACTTGACAGAAACAAGTAAAGCTTAAGCTTGAGCCCGAATCGAGCTTAATTTTTTTTGTTCAAGCTTGGCTCATTAGGAAATTTAAAAACTCGAGCTCAGCTCGTCTTTGGTCGATTTCATAAACGATCTTGAACAAGCTTGAAAAGAAGGGAAAAACTTCTATTCAAATTAAAAATTCAGAAAATGAACCCATATATTTCTAAAAAATAAACAAAATATAAAATGAATGAAAATAGTTAAACCATGATTTTCTACACTAATTCAAATACATGGGTAATTGTATTTTCAGAGAAAAAAATAAAATAAAAAGTGAAGTAACAGAAAATAAAATAGCCCAACTTTCTACTAGTCTTTGCCTCTATATCGGAGAATTGCATGTGGAACATCATTGTAGACACCCTATTTTTTACCATCCCTAGGACTTGGGTACCTCAGGTTGATTACTTTATAATGAATAGTTACGCTGTACAAACGTTCGATTTCTTCAGCAAGGAGCCTCGGTTTTGAGTCTCAAAAGCCTAGAACCTTGCACTTCCTTCAGACCAAAACCCAATTTTTTTCAGCCTGACCACTCAGAGGCTTGCTGGCCAAAAATTAGTGGCCGATCGTCCCCCTACCTAGCCGGTCGGCCGGCCAGCCAGGTTTCCTGGCGGGAAGATATTTACTGCCAGTATGTGCATGCACTGCACTAGCTGGCTCAATACAGATATTTTCGAGATAGGAACCTGTTTTTCTATATATACTTGACCATCCCTCTTGATTTTATTTTAGAAAATTTTGCCAAAACTCAAAAACTTGTCAAACACTCTTCCTCTCTATCTTGCAACATACATACTCTCATGACCCATCCTGGTGACTAGGGCTGGATTTGCAGCTAGCTAATGTCTAAAATTTCTCAGATTAAGTCCAAGTAATTAAATTAAATAATGCAACGAAACAAAATAAAAGATGTAGATAAATATCCAAAGCGTACATGAAAATTATTATATATGTAACGTCAGTCAGACAATGATTACAAGAAGGAAAAAAAAAACATGATATTCATATCAAATTTGGGTTCTGATCCATGGGGTAAAACCGTCATTCTTTAAATTTCTTCACCTCAAATGGGTTTTAACAGGAATAAGCACATGGCAGAGTGAGGAATATTATACTCAGAGTATAAGGATATATAAATCACCATGGATAATTATTTAGGCTAAACAATGAATAGTTAGTTCAAATAAATTATTTTAAATAATAGACATATAATACAAAAATCGTATATGCAAAATAATCATAACTATGGTACAAAACAGAACAGAGGATCAATGGATCCATGACAGATAGAGGGTCACAACGTGACTAATCAGAGGGCCAATGGTTATTTAAGTCCCCCAAGGCATGGGACTGCCACATGGCTACTAAGTAATAATTCAAAAGGTCAATGGTTATTTAAGTCCCCCAAGGCATGGGACTTCCGTGGTGGTATTTATAAAAATAAACGTTTATATACTCATTGTCAAATAAATTTTAAAATTTAAACAAATATATCCATGGGTTTAATTTTAAACAAAAATAAAATTAATAAAGACATGATTTGCATAAGATAATTCATAAAAATAATAAAACAATTTATAGCTACTCAATACATAATATGACTCACCTTAATATTAATTCTTACTTTTTCTCCAAGCATTCCTAATCTCCCCGACTCTTTTTTTTTTTATTTATTTATTGTTCCCTACTAATTTTCGTTGAGTCTTATGACATCTTCTGTTTCCCTTTTATACTAAGGCTTGAAGGTGACTAATTATCCTAATCAGGTGCAGATTCAATGGTCTCTGCCTTAGCTTCTTGGTAGTCATCAATCAAGTGTTGATTCAATGGTCTAGGCCTTAGCTTCCACAAGTGGCAGTCACAAAAACCCTCCAACCAATTGCGTACGTTCACTATAATTTTTTATTGGCCCAACTATTAGTATAAATTTTATGGTTGCTTCAATTTGGCCCCAAACAATTTATTAATCACATTGTTATAGTTTGGTAGTAACAATGCTTTTAATTATAGATTATATGCATGCATCACTATAAAATTATATATTTTATTTTATCTAATTTTTATTTTATTTATTTATTTTCTCTTGTTCTTCCTCTTTTTGCATGCTATCCGAGCTCCGAAAGTTGATAGCAAAAATAAGACTTTTCTTCTCGTTTTCGACTTTTCTTTGAGTCATCTTTCAAACTTTATATCTTTCTCGATTGTTGACGGTTCTACTTCATTCTTTCGTCATTCTCTTCACCTCACTTCCTGCTTCGCCCTATACTACCTCGCTTTATTACTTCTTCGTGTAAGGGGTGGTCATTGAAAATTGTGACAAAGTATAGGGGTAAAAATGAAACAATCTCATTTATAAATTCAATCGGAATTAAATAAATTTCAAATGACTTAAATTTTCTTAAGTTTTAACCTATATTTTAAGAGACACTTTAAATTTTTAAGTGATGTCAATTATGGTTATCAAACAAGCTTAATTGACTATCACTTAATACATTTAGTTTTAAATGCTGAATCAAGTTATCAAACTCCATCTGCTCTTAATTTTTATTGATAAATTTATCACTATAAAAATATCTTAAAAATACAATTCAATTACTTTTACAACTAAATGCATTACGAAATAATTAATTAAATCTATTTAATAACTATAATTTATATCATTTAAAAATTTAAGTTGTTCTTAAAACATAAGTTAAAACTTAAGAAAATTTTAAGTTAAATAAAACTTACTTAATTTTGACTGAATTTTAAATACTAAATATAAGTATCAATATACACCATTATAAACTCACCACCACCACCACCGCTACCGCTACCACCACCACCATAATCACCACCACTACCACCATGCCACCACTACAACCACATACTACCACAACTACCATCAACATCACTACCATTATTACAATATAAAAATTGAAATATATAATTGGAAAATAATAAATTTTAAATTTGAACTTATACATATCAAACAATTTATTTTTAATTGAACACTTAAAATTTTATCAAACAACTTTTTATTTAAAAAATTCAACATTCAATTTTCAATATTTAATTTTTAGTTTCAATTCTCAGTTTTATCAAACACCTAATTGATAAAACTGAAAACTAAAAATTAAGATAAAGACATAATAAAAATTTTCACAAACATATATATGTATATAAATAAAGATACGCAACTTTTTTTTCTTTTTTTTTTTTTTTTTTTTGATTAGTAAAGAAAATTTCATTAACAGTAAGAAATTAAAGGTACAAGAAGATGACATACATCAAAAGAGATTCGGAAAGTAAAAGTTACTCCTATTACTACTACTTGCATCCATACAACCAATCCCTTGGCCTCACAATTTTTTTCTTTTTTAAACAAAATAAAAGACAAACCAAAAATAAATAAATAAATTATATAATAATAATAATAATAACTCATAAACAATGTATCCATATATATACATGCAAGTTAAAGAAGATTGAAGTAAGGAATGCGCGAAAAAGAAAAACATGACCTGAGGCAAGGGATGACAGCGAAGAAAGCTTTTGACCAAGGTCTAACTGAAAGCGCTTGACCTAGCAGTGTTAGCTGACCTTTTCTATCCCTGCAACTGTAACATAGTTGTACTCCAAGGGCAAAGGAAAAAAGAAGCTCAAGATTGAACATGTGTGAGGATCCCAAAGCTACCGGATCAAAATTGGCTCTTCTTCCTCTTTGGCTTTTTCCAATCATGAGAATGAGCTAAGAATGAGAATATCCTTAGCTTAGAAAGAAGGGCTTTTAAACCCACTAGCTAGGTTGATTATATTAAAAGAGTGGTTTACAGCTAGGGGTTTCGCATGAGGGATCTTGTTAAAGGAAATAGGACAGATATCTTTAAAAATACAATTCAATTACTTATACTTTTACATCATATTTCAATATAAAGTAAAACTAATAAATTAAAAATATATCAAAATTTACAAACAAAAATTAAAATTTTGAATTATTTATCACTTTAATAAATTTCTCAATATTATTATTAGTATCAAATCATTATTCCACAAACACAAAATATATATCCAAAAGTTCTAAAATTTTCTCTGTATCAAAACGACAGTTAAATATATATAACAAAAATTCATTAAAAACTTAAAAGAATAGGCTGGCCGATAATTATCCCAAACAACAGTGCTACGATGGGTTTTAATTTCAAGGCGGATTGAAGTAATTTTGAAACGTCATTGGGCTGTCCAGTTTTTGGACAATTGGAGTTAAAGTTGTACAGGCTGCGATTCCAGTCTGATAAGTAGACCTAATAAATATCAAACCTCCAACAAGCCCAGAATAGAATCTTGGGTTAATTTCATTTTATTCCTAAACTACCTCACGTTTTCTATTCGTTGTTAAACTATTAATTTCATCTATTCAGTTTTTTAAATTTTTTTATTTCAGTTCTTGTAGTCCAATTGAAGATGATTGTATAAATCAGTAAATGTTAAAATCTAATTTGATGGTGGAAAAGGTGAATTCAAAATTTGAACAATTCATCCATAATTACAACAAATTAATGTTTAAGAGAAAAAAGTTAGAAGAAAAAAATACATTTTCAGGACTAATTTTTTTGTTACAAAAAATGTCATTATTATATTTGTTATGATAAAATTGGAAAAAAAAAAAAAAAAAGAACACTTTTTATTTGTTTTTAAAAATGAAATTAATCTTAGCAAATAGGAAATTATTTAAGCAAAAGTCCAATAGTTATTCTCTTTCTTTCTTTTCCTATTGATTTTGAAATAGGTCTCACAGTAGTGTATGAACACTATTTGTCTGTTTTTTTTTGCTTTTTAAAGTCTGTGTGAATAAGTAAAAAATGGAAACAGACAATTTTCATCAACCAACCCACATGTCGGGTGGAGAGACCCATTCCCACCACCATATTGCAAATTTATGAAAAGACTTTCTACAAAGTTTTATATTTTTTTTTCTGTTAAAAAAAAAAGTCTTACATTTTTTAAATTCTTTTATTATTAATTTCAAATCCAATGTGCTGCACATTGAAACATCAAAATACACACTATTCACTTTGTTCCTTTGTGAATGAGAAAACTTTATGCTTCTCCCATAACTTTCATGCTCTACTACGTTGTTGCCCTTTTTCTTTTTCCCTTCTTTTTTTCTTTTCCTTACTTTTCTTTTTCTTTTTTTGGGTCAAATTTTTTCCAGCTTAACTTATTTTTAAAATTAAAAAATATGTAAGTACACAAATTTGTTCTCATTTTTATAATTTGAAAGTGGACATATAGACACATATAACTATTTATCCAAATTTTTAATATAAAAGTAATTTAAAAGTACAAAAATAGACATATTTGTCTCCATTTACAATATGCAAGTTATTTATATTATTTGTGAGTTTGATTATCACAATTGGCATAACTCAATATTATGAGAGTCATAATTGAAAAAGAAAATTTGAATTATAGCCAAATATCACATGAGGTATATAAGCAAACAACTCTTAGCTCATAACCAAAGTAATAACATAACCAATATCACAATGTATCATAACTAACAACATAATAAATCATAACTAAAGACATAAAAATCGTAACCAAATGTGCATATATATTTGTCCCTGCTAAATTTTAATTTAAAAGTATATTTGTTCATGTTTTTTGAATTTGAAAGTGCACCAAGTAACTAAGAAATAGTTCATTTGAATTAGAATAGATGTACTTTCACGGGTTGTCCCCGTTCTGTATATGAGTTTTTTTTTTTTTTAAAAATTTCTCATATCGTTTTTCGTAAATTAGCATCTGGGAGTCCCTTGATGCGCATAAAGAAAATGTCTTGGTAGCAAACATCAAACTAATAAAACGAGGGTTAGCTCTGCAACTGGTCTACAAGGACATTTGATGCATCCATTGTGTTGGGAAGTTTTGACTTTTTGTATTACATTTAGCTCAGATTTCAATACTTGTAATTTTTATTGAAGTTCTTTTTAATGTTATATATTGTACTTAGTAAAATAAAATAAAATTTAAATGTCCCAATCTTCTATTTATTTAAAAAAAAAATTTTATAAGTTTTAGCCAAAAAAATAAAATAAAATTTATAAGTCCTATACTAAGTAAAAAAAATTCAAAAAGACAAAATAATATTTTAAATATTTATATATTTTTTTAATATCTCAACTAAATAATTCCTCCAAACAAACAAGCAGGTAACATCACCCAAGAACTAACTTTAGTCAATTTTACCCAATTTCCAGGAATGAGGGATAGCCCTTATTAGTCAATTTTGACATTATTGAAGAGTTGAAGTCAACATTACCCAAGAGTTACGCTCAAAACTGTTGGTCAATTTTATCTGAAATAGTTACCCTTTCTATCTTCTAAATATTATTGGTCATTAAACTTTAGATTTTTAAAATTGGTTTTAATTTATTAAAATTTTGTCAATATAATTCAATTAGTAGTTGTCGTCCAATCTGCTAATGTAAAATGACTTTCTGCTTAATTTTATATTTTTTTTTCATTTTGACTATTTAAATATTATAGTAGTATTTTTATTTTGATATTTAAAATATCACTTTTTTTCACTTTGCTCCATTGATTCAGAGCCACATGAAATTTTCAGTTAAAGAATTTGACATTAACTTCTAATAAGACCACAATGACAAAAATTCAATTTTTCAGATTTTTTTAATCAAAGTAAAAAACGAGTAATAGCGATTTTGGTTTAGATCCGAACCATTTGATATTTTGGATCCAGATTTCATTATCTTATACAGTTGTTCATGTCTTGTTTTCCCTTATTTCTCTTTAAGTTGGCTATTGGGATGTATTGGTTGCGTTTGGAACATATTGGTAACTTGTCTTTCAAACTGTTGTTACCAAGAATTTTGCTTCTTTGCTCGAGCGACACTTCTTGCGCTCAAGTGGTCCTTGTGCACTCTCATTACTTTTGTAGGTTCGCAAAAGTACTGAAAGTTGGCATTCTTCGCTCGAGTGAATGTAATGGCCAGGTTTCCTTCATTTCTTTTCTCTATCTTTGGCTTCATTCCCTCTTACTTTCGTTGGGTTTGAAACGTCCAGAAGTTATTTCAAATTAAAGCCCTTATTCATGTTTTGTTTGTGGGTGTTGAATTTCACTTGTTCCGGAGCGCATTAGGGCAAGTTCGGAGGGTCCGGGAGCCAAGTCGTGAGAATCCGGGCTGGAAAGCAGGGGGCCGTACGTACAAGGGCCCAGGGCCTCACGTGCGAGATTGGGCCGCACGTGCAGGAGGCCAAGCCGCACGTGCGGGAAGAATGGAGCTGGAGGGTGCTGTATTCTGCTTAAAAAGCAGGTGCAGAGGGCAGGTGCGGGGATCAGTGCCACACGTATGGGGGCAAGTGCCGCACGTGCGGGACGGGGCAAATCCGAAAATTTTGGTTTTTCTACTCTTTGGTTCGAATTTGTATCACATTTGGGACTCATTTCTCTCACTCAAAAACCTAAATTTCCTCTTCCTTCTCTCTAGAAAAACATTTCTAAACATTAAAACCCCTTGATTCTTGTAATCCATTGGGTCTAGAACATCAACCTCACTCTCAAATCTTGAAGGTCAAGTTGGGGTTCTTCTTGGTGTGCTGGAAATCAAGACTCTTCGCACCCTTGGAGCTAGGGTTGCACCATTCTTCCTCCACCAAGCTTGAGGTAGGGATATTCTTGAGTTATATATACATGTTTTGCAAGTTAAATGTTGATTTTGTGTTTCTATTGAATTTATTTTGAGAGTTTTGGTTTTGGTTCCAAGATGATGAGATTTCTCAAAATAGGGTTTAAATGTTGAAATGTTTCTAAGTTGATCCTTGTGACTTCTTATTTATTGTTTAAAATGGATGATTTTGATGATGCTTCTATCATGAAGTGAAGAAGTGTTGGGTTTTTGACAAAAACCCTAGAAATTGGGGATTTTACAAAATAATGAAAATGTCTTTGAAATTATTTATTTTCTTGTGTTAAGAGGATGTATGAGGGTAAGTTCCACCAAATGTTTTCATAATAACAACATACTTGACACATGGGATATGAGATGGTATTTTAGCATTGTTACTAACACTTGAACCTGTAATGAGGTAAGATGATAATTGTTGAGTGCCATTGATGACGTGAAATGCTTAATTATAATGTAATGGGGAAATGAAATGAAAGATGATATGTTGGCCATGTTGAAAGGTTTGGTCATGATGGATTAGTGTTGAGAACTTGTGATGATGTGTTGAAGACACATGATAATTTGTAAAATGAGAAACGTATTTGTAAAAGTGGAAAGGTATTTGTTTACTATTGTTGTTAAGACATTTTGGAAATAGAGAAATGTTATGAGATATTGATTATTGCATCTCATTTCCATTTGGGTCTATATCATCAATGTGCATGAAATGGATTATTACCAATGTTGCATTCTCATCATGTTTACTTGAGAAATATTATATTACCATGAGAACTAATGGAAATGTGTATAGGGTAAATACGTTGGTAAGTCCGGATAGGGGGTGTAGATGAATTTGATAAGTTGGCCTGAGTGTCCAGGGTGAAAGACCCGAACGCCGCGTGGATAGGTGTCGAGCCTTCCGGTTAGCACCGGTAAAAATGACAGTTTGGTAGTGCTCGCAGAGACTACTTGCAGACACTAGCCTAGGGATTATCAGTGTCGTATTTACCGCCCCCATTAAATAAATATTGGAAGTTTGAAATTGATGAGACTACAAGCTAATATTGAGAACATGGTGATTTTGAGAAAGTGCATTGAAAATGAATATTTTCCTCATTTATCAACTTTGGCATGGCATTGCACTCACGTTTATTTTATGTTGAGGATAATGCATAACTGTATATACTTTGTGAGAATTCCCTACTGGGCTTTATGCTCACCCCTATGGGATTTGGTGCAGGTAAGAAAGGTGGTGATCCCGCCGAGTTGATGGCGTGGACGTGATTGTGAAGAGTATTTGCTCTTATATTTTGTGTAAATTTTTGTAAAGCCAAGGGCTAATGTGTATGGGTCCAAGAGACCATTTTGTGTAATCGGGCAATTGCCTTGGGACTTGTAAGCCCTTGAGGGCCTTATTTGTTTTGGTTTGATGATTTACATGTTACAGGCTCGTGTATTAGTTTATCAATGAAGGTATAGCTGCACGTGAGCTTATTTTTTTGTAAAACAATTGATCTTATGTAAAGGGTTATGGTTAATATCCTATTTTGGAAGTGAGTTGATGTAACAGTTATGTGGGTAGTTCATGTCGAATTATTTCGGGGCGTTACAGTGAAGTTTTTTGCGCTCGACACTACAACATTTTCTTAGTTTAGTGACATTTGAAAGTGCCACAATTATTCTTCTAATGACATTTTTTAGTTTTGTGGCATTTTAAACGAGTACCATTTATACCCGTGTCACGCAAGATACCAGTGGCACCTCAGTGACACTTGCAAGTGCTACTACACCATCATGGCTAAAGACTTTCAATGATACTTTGATGTCATGAAAGACACTATTTGTGACACTATCAAGCGCCATTAAAACAAGATTTAGTGACACTTCAGCAACACTTGTAAGTGCCATTACACCATCAAGGCTAAAGACTTTCAGTGACACTTTAATGTCATAGTAGACACTATTTGTGACGCTATCAAGTGCCATTAAAGAAGACTTACAATCTAAAAAATGCCACTATATGGATTTTTAATGGCACTTGCTATGCCACAATTGATATTTTTAACAACTTCATAAATGCCCCCTAAATCCAATTCATTTGTGCCATTAAATGGATATAAGTGTCATTGTAACTTATTCTAGTGACACTTTGCAACGCTACTACCACTACTACGAAATGCCGCTATATGTTATTTTCATTGACACTTTTAAAGACATAACTAAGCATGCATAAATGCCTATAAACATTGAATCGATTTTATAAAAAAATTAAATATTAATTGCCACATCCTCTATTAATTTGACATCCATTCATCCCATAATATTTTCATAATAATAAACAAATATTACTACCATAGGATCATCACATCAAAAACAAAGGGTATGTTTGATTTGGTTTTGAGAGAGTAGTTTTTAAAAATTGTTTTGGGGAGAGAGTTTAGAATTTTTTTTGATTTGTTTGATTGTGTATTTTGAAAGTAGTTTTGGAGTTTGGGAGTTTGGAATGATTTGATATTTTATTGTAATTGAGTAGATGTGTGTAAGAGAAAAAGTGATTGAGAATGAGAGATGAGAGAGAAAAAATGATTGATTGATATGTAAAAGAGAAAAAGTGATTTTGGAAATTGTTTTGGAAAAATTACAAACCAAACAAGTTTTTTAGAAAGTTTTTCTCAAAATCACTCTACAAAGCCAAACCAAACATACCCAAAAACAAAAATTCAAACCACAAACATTTTTTTTTAATCTAAAAATATAAATTTATTTATATTGCAATACAAATCAGAATTAAAATTATAAAATATTCTACCACACTAACAAAGTTAAAGCAAAAAACAAATTAAAACAAAATTATTCCAACCATAAGTTCTGAAAAGCCATAATGATATCCATCTTCCGGAGAGACAAATTATCAAAATAAATTCAGTTCCCAAATTCTCAACCTCACTTATATAAATATTCTCGGCTAGCATCCATAACTTGCGAAATCTGCATCCAAAAGATAAATATATAAAGGTAATTGAAACTATATTAAGTTAATATAAATTTGTTAATGAAATTAGTATTTACGAAAAAAATATACCATAAATGGAGCAGGCCAAGCAAAATGAGCTCCAATAACTTGTCCAATTGTTTGGACGAGTCCATATGATAGGATCAATCTCTCATTAGGTTTGACTGTCACTTGAACATGTACCTCCCAATAGTCAGGTTCTAGTTCTTCCCCTTCTACTTCTTTAGATAGGTATGTGCTTTTAAGTACTCCGATTGCAACTATTTCTGTTGACCTAATGATACTTTTTAGAACAACTATATCTCCCACCTGTAAATCAAGATTTAACTACTTAATTAATTATATATTTACAATTAATAAATAATATTTAAAAAGTAAACTGGTA